>JAQGCS010000029.1:0-50240 GCA_034702105.1 Fuscozetes fuscipes
GAAAAGATGAGACAAAACAATGATTAGAATTTGTTGGCAGTAAACGAACAAAACATAATTTTAATGACAAGTTTAATGACTAATGCATTCTTTCTGTGAAAACAAGTGATTAATTAATAGTAATGTTTGAGTCTATTTAACACTCGGCCTCTCGAGCAGAGGTCTCGATCTCTTTGATGGCTTTTCCGCCCCCACCCGTGTCATTGAGCCCTTGATTTGAGTTGGAGTTGGCGTTCGGGGCTTTATATTTGTTATATTCGGCAAAAGGCTGCTGACTGTAATTCATAACAATTATTAGCAAGAATTCAATTGAATTGAAGCACAGAATACATACACTCCCTGTTCTCCTGTGTAATGGTCTCTACCATTCCTTCGTGAATATATGAAACATCCGATTATAAGAATGGCAACAATAAGAATGGGCAGAACTATTCCAATACCGATTCCGGCTATTCTTCCCGTATATTTGAGATCACCTGAAATCCAAATAATAGTTTTAATACCCGTTTCTCACACAATGAAAGACCAAACACTTACTAATGCATTCAGGATCCACTCCCCAGGACCATAGACCATCTTCACGACAGCGACGGGCTTCATATCCGACTAATCTATAGCCGTCATCGCAAGAGAATCGTACAATAGTTCCTGGCCAATATCGGTTCTCAGATTTTCGGCCATTCAATGGTTTTGGAAGTGCCGGACAACGAGTAACTGCAATAAGTAATCAATTGATGAGTTATTTCCCGAATTATTTGTGTTGAGTCTTACATTTCTTGGCGCCTTCATTTGAAAGCCAGAGGGCATATGCCTCGTGTTCTTTAGTCACTTTTGCGTACTCCTTGTCGAAGGTCATGACATAGTCGTATTGACATGGCACAGAATCAGCGCACACGCTATCCATTTCTGGCCGTAGATATTCTGCCCAATCGGGAAGTCGTGGTGGAAGTCCAAAGTCAGGTATAAAGTTTGGATCGTCATAATAGGCAAACGATACAGAATCGTGGAAGAACAGAGAGGCCACCTGATTAGGATCGCCAATAGCCACCCTCTCCTGTACACGCCATGACTTGCCAAACCTCGTATGAATATCTTCCTGTGTGCTCGATACTGATATCTGTTGACCACTAGGTAGTGTAAAGTCATCCCTAAAATCTCTGGAATATCTTCCCAATAGACCTGCCGTTCCGTTCTGTCCAATAATTGCAATTAAAATCAATTAATTTTGTTATTAAATAAATTTTAGGTCACATAAAGTGCTCAACACTTGAGAACAACAATTGTTACGAAGTATTGGCAAAAGTATGCAAACATTGATTACAATATTTGTATAGAAATGAGATAACATTTGATTTGTATTATCATATCTACAATTCTCTACGACTTTAACGGAACCACAACTCAAGTATTGGATTAGACTTTAAATGATGACTCGTTTGGACTTTGAATCAATGTTTACAAACTTATTGCACGTAATGGTATGTAACTGACCAGAAATTGGTAGGGAGCGTACACATGAACAGTCAGATGTCCGCCATTAGTCATAACCTCAACACCGGCACCGGAATCAAACATTGCAATCACATGAGACATATTCTGAATACCCGCCGGTTGATAGAGAGTCACTCCTTTGAAGTTCTGTAATCTCATGGACTCGTCCCACCAGAAGACATACTCCTTGTCTACTATGACATACATGTGATACCTCCAACGGGCGGCCGCAGGTCTCAGTCGGAATTCAACAATCGATGAAATATTATCGCGTGCGGCCACTGCTGTCATTGCAGTTGCGTTGATCGGTGGGTCTATACGCCTATGTCTGGGCACTTGTTCGAATCTTGCTTGAACATCTGTAAAAATGTTTAATTTGAGTTAATTGACTAAATTAAGACTTTTGATATTCGTACCTAATTTGTGCATTTCGTTGTCGACGTGTAGTAAAGAGTACTCTCCCTTTGCATTGAAAGTATAGTTAAATCGGTCGAATGTAATGAAATGAGGATCGCCATAAACCGAGCCGATAGCCGGCGCCTGATATGACGAACAATCCTGTGATGTTCTCCAGTAGTTATACATCTGACAGGTGTGTGCGTTATCCTCCTTCGCCTGCCATTTACAACAGAAGAAGAATGGCATTGTGTCGTGTAACCACTCAGACATGGCTGGGATCTGACCCAACATAAATGTTATAGTGACAATTTTAAATGGAAAAACCTCTGTACTCACCATCATCCTCATTTTAAACGGATGTTTACCATAGATATATGCCCGGGATGGTCTTCCGCCGTACATCGTATCTGCCGTTTGTAAGAGTTCATTATAGTCGTCGTAACAACAGGTCTGTCCGGAACCGCCAACACTGAAGCAAAGAGTAATTATTTAAAATCAAGAATTCGAGTAATGTGTGTATCCTTACGAAGGTCTTCCAGTTCTAAGACAGTGTTGAGCTCCGCGATGGAAAGTATCGCATTTGCGGTCAATGACATTGCATTCGAGATCAGGTGAAAATCGGCCCCTATCGAGCTCTGCCTGTTGTAGAGTACAAGGGCACCTAAATACTGTTGTCGCGAATCTGTCGTTATATGACTCGCTTTGGAACCAATTGTGACAAAAGTGTTCTTTCCATCGGCCATCGCCGCCATATTCTCGTTCCCATTGTGGCTTAAAGTACCATGCTAAAGGCATTGAATGCGACCATATGATTGGTGAATGTTTTATATCTTTGCCTAAAATTGTCGGATCAGTTAAATTGATTGCCATAAAGCCAAAAGTCATGTCCGTTGCGCCCCAGTTGCGTCGCTCTTTAAATAAGGAAGGGTCAATAGTTGTCTTGACCTGTCCCAATCTCAATGAGCCAGGATCTGCTAATGTGTCGATATATGTCAAATGTGGATATACGTCTCCAGTCTCCCTATAGCCCCACAAAGACAAAGTGACGCGAGTGTTGTCATCCCAGGCCAGTTTATGCGGTTTCCATTTAATTTCAAGCATTTCCGGCTGTTCTAATCGGTCGGCTTCTCCCAGAACTACAATGTCTTCGTCTGCGATATCCGGCGGTTCTGTTTATTAGTCAAATATTAATGAAAATTAATGAATTCATAAACAGAAGGCTTACGTTTGTAATATCGGCCCAAAAACAGAGTCCTATCATCGACAGTGATTGTCAGATCGATATAACCATGGTACATCACTGGCGGTGATATACACGACGCGTGATTGAAGTCTCGGAATATTCCCTGGGTTCGCCAATTCTCAAATTTGCAGGTTATAATACTTTCAGGTTTAAGACAGGGACCAGTGAAATTGACCATGGTTCCACCCAACATATGGCCAACACGAGGGAAGAACGTCAACGGAAGTCGATCGGGTAGATTAGGGTCTAGGTCTTTCTCAATACATGCTCCTGGCCATACCTCTTCGTCGACTTGGAAGAAATATCTTCCTCTCAGACCATTACCATAACCACGAGTAGTCAGGTATGATATACGAGGGTTTTGAGAATACGGTCTGAACTCAAAGGTTCGGGTAGTATTACCCGCGTTAAACCCAACCTTATATTTAAATATATTAGTAATTCATCTTTTGATTGACTCTAAAATTACATAAGCAGAGGATCCCTTGAGGCCCTCATAATTATCCTGGTGAGTGATCCATTGAATCTGTTCGTAGTTAAACATAGCATAGGTTCGGATTTCATCGGTGGCCAAAACACACTGATATGTGTTTGTCTACAAATTGAAATCAAAAATAAGTAAAAGTGAATCAAATGTTAGTTTTGTTGAAACAGCAAATTATGTAATCATATAATCATATTCTGCACGCAATTCATCCATCATTTGAAGTATTCGTCACATAACCAGAGAAGAGCTTATAATTAAGAGTTGACTAAAACTTTTATTACAGTCTCCTTTACTGAACACTGACCTCTAAAGTTGAAGCACCGGCTTCTCGTATGATGTGCTAATTGCTAAACTATTGCAGCGATTATAGCTATTAACTTACCACGAGTGGCATTTCTGGCCGTCTGTTGACCATGGTCATGTTCCTCCAGGTAATAATCATAGCGAATTTGGGTCTGAAATCTGAAGCACCGATCATACCCTCTCTAAAGTCGGCATAAATTCTTTCTCTTAGAGTGATATTCCATTCCGACTCCAAATTAACAATTTTGAGATACACTCCGGCGTTGGGCACTTCCGTGGGTATGTCCTGCAGTGCAAACCAGGGGGCAATAAACGACGGGTCCTCTTCAAGGAGATTGTCGCGAGGATTAAAAGGAAATCTCACAGGAAACTTGTAGGATAACATTCCCTTATTGAATGCTAGATAACCGTCCCTTTGTATCTGTCGACAAACAAATAAGAGTTTATTGGAGGCAATGATTGACTAATCCATGAATTAATTTATCGCCGAATTACTCGGTTTCCCTTTAATTGAACTCTTGGTTAAAGACTTGACTCGTGTAGTAATGAACTTCAGAAACAATGATTTGAATGTTTGGTTACAATAATATACTTAATGCCTACCAATAAAGTGAATGATCTGAACATTTTTATGACTCAAAGCCACGAATCAATGATTGATTTGATCAACGCTTTAACTAATCGATAATTATTTTAATCCCATAATTATGTCTCAAATAGTATTTTCTCACATTTACTGCAAATTCGTGACAAAAAGAATGAATAATTTGGGAGACGTTCTTAGAATAAGACAATTAATGGCAAATGTTATTCACCCAAATGTAATGATAACTGAATCCAAAGAATGGCAGTCGAAAAGGCAATGGCTGGTCATGCATTGGTTTGGCTGATGTGATCTCGGTGAAATCACTCAGATTATATGGATACATCAATTCCGTTCGAAACTGGTTAAGGTCACCCAATATTTGGGGACCTTGTGGTGCCTGAGGTCTCGCATTTCCAGGTATATACACCGGCGCTGTAGAGAAAGGCAATAAATTAGCAATTAGAAATTAGACATGGCAATCCACTTTAAAACCGATCACAATTTGATTAAATTTAAAACCTAATGACTAAAATCCTCAAAAATGTGATGTTTTGCCTAAAATTTCTAAATAAAAGAAAGAAGGTACTTATTATACCTACAGTATCTCAATATCTCATTAATTCAGTTAATTTATTTTAAAGCTCAGAAAATTCATTTACATTAAAACTCAATTTAAAAGATATTAAATAAAATTAATTGAACGAATGGTGGTTTACCTTGTCCAGTGCGTGGCGGAGATCCTATCGGCCTATTATCCTGTGCGTTACTAATTGATGATAACAATACAAATGTGAAAATGAAAAATGTGAAACTATTTCTAATGATTCGTAGGCTTTTAAAACACTTTAAGTAAATTTCCATTTTATTTAAACTTCTATTCTGTCGAACATAACTCAAACACTTATTTAAGAGCTTGCAACTTTTTGATGAGTCGTTGTTTTGGTGAAGACTTTTAATTGTTAATTCAACCAAGATATTTGGAATATGAATCAAATTATATTGGTTTGAGGATAACCACACCCTTTAACTGAGTTAAATGAAGTGCTTTTCAGTTATAAAGATATGGCAAATAATTTTGCAAAACCGCAGCGCAATCACTAAATACCTAATATTTAATATTAATATAACTAAATAAAGAGGGTCTCAAACAATCTCTCGTATCAATTGTTATCTTGGGTTCTCTTACCAACCATTTGTAATATTGACTTTTATTTGTCATAAATATATTGCAGGTTCTGATAAAAACAATTAGATTTGAAAAATACATTAAAACTTATTTCTTAATACCGAATCAAATTTCCCGTATTATAAATGACTGCGGAATACATGAATTCTCAATTAAGATATGCAAGTATAATTGAAATTTCTTCAAATACAAATGAAAAATAGCCATTGAATTCAATTATGGCATCAGATTAATTTGATTTATTCGTCTCCATTTCAGAATCAACAGGTTGCCATCAAACTGATCCAGCATTATGCAAACTATTGGTGAAGAATCAATTTGTGGTCATATAAATCTTTATGAATGGCTTTGATGGCTAGATGAATAAATTGTCCATGCAGGCCTCATTCAAACTAAATCAATTAGAGTGAATTTATAGAATCTAGTTAATTAGATGTCTTATAAGATTATTCACTCGAAATTCAAGAGTTATTATCCCGATTAATATCAGGTAGTTTTTTTGAAACACTAGTCTCTAAAGAATGTTGTTATTAATGAATTGATAAAACGGTGAAGTACTCCAATTCTGGAAATCAATGAAATATATGGAAACAATCTGTAAAAATATTACTCTCCCTTTGCTTTACTTCTTCTCCGGAAGTTATGACTAATTGTTTGCTAATTCTGTGCATAAAACGATCAAAAGCCCAATGAATCAAAAAATTTCTTTGGAAAGCATTTCCGACGAATGTTGTAAATCATTCAGAATTTGGTTTTGATTTTTGTATTCAACAAAACTTATTTTTGTAAATAGTCTTCCATTCATTTCCCTCATTATATAATTGCGAATATCCAGTTCAGTCCAGAATTGATTGTCGCAAAGATTTATTAGAATTCAAATATTTATTTGTCTGAAACTGATTTATTCAACGAATGAAAATCGTTAGTTGTCTTGGAATCCCATAATTCTTATCAATTGTGGGAATTCATAGTTTTGTCATTCGATGCAAACAACCAAACCAGGGGTGCAGAAGGTCCTCGACCTTAGGGGTCTCCCGGACCAAAAAATATTATGGGCTATAGGACGTATTTTCCTGACTCCTCAAAAAAATGCAAAGGGGGACGATGGTAAAAAAAGTTGCCTCATTTCTAGGATTGTCCGCTCGAGTTAAAAACTAGGGGGTATTTGGGCTATACCCCCTTCTGAACCCCTAAACGAAACACTCACTCAAACAGAATATAGAAAACTGTTATTCGTTGCAAACGTTATTTTAGACAATGTTTTTGCGATAAAATATTTGTTATCCAAGAGATTCAAGAGATCAAAGTTCACTCATTTAATATTAATTGAGTCCACTTTAATGTATGAGAATACTTAGTCTTATCTGTCAAACGGCTAATAAATTGCTGAAAATATTTACATCGAAATCCATTTATAACTATCTTTAGAGACCGAATCGGATGTCAGACCAAAACCACAGATTTTCAAAACCAAACATCAATTATCTTCACTTTGTTGACTGAATTTATGATAATTTTAATGTTAAAGCCTTTCATTAAAAAACACACGAATCGGACCGCAATTAATTGAATTTATTTGAGAAAAATGCTAAAAGAACTGATTACATGAATTCCAGTTCTGTATTGAATTCGGTTCAATGTCTCAATAGTCGACGCAAAACATATTTTGATTTATTATTCGAGTTTTGATTTATAGACAATGAGTTTCATTAATTATGAATTTCTTGAAAGCGTTTTATCTTAAATCAAATATGAATTTTGTTGTGGTGTCGAACAAAACACTTCTGAAGGGAAGTTAAAATGAATTTTAAAATACAATTTAATAGTAATTCTAATTATTTCAATACATTCTTATTCCTAAATACCTATTTCTAAAGCAGTGGAAACGAGTTCTGTTTTAAACTGATTATGATATTCATGAGACTAACTAATGAATAATTTATCACAAAAATTAATAAAACAGTAAATTTGGCGAATAATGTGATAAATATATTTTTCATGACTCGACTCTATTTTTTTTAATGAGAAATCTATTGAAAATCTAAAGACTTCCAGTTTTATGGGTGTCTTCGATAGAAGAGATGATTAAATCATTTTAAAGAACCGCTTCTTTGTTGTCGAAGAAATGTTGAGATAATTGAGACAAAGAAAAAACTAGATTTGGAGTCATTCTCCTTATTTGTATACAATTTTTTGGACATTACATAAGTGTTGAAAATATTCAAAATCCTGTTGAGACGGCATCTGAAGGTTAGATTAAAACTCGGATAAACATTGAGTTTGAGCCCACACTCAGGAGTCAGGGCTGGAAACAGACCTCACCTGCAATTGAATCTACAAAATCAATCTATTCAGTTAGGTTTTATGTGAGACATGGACCACGATATTACTACCCCTTAAATATCATTCTAAACGCAAATTACTAACATTAAGGCATTTTCAGGCATTTCATCGGGCATTTTGATCTGGAATTCTCAGTGTCAGTCTCCTTTATAATTTAATCAGGCCTACACGTATGCTCATGTTCCATTTAAATCGTCTCTAATGATGAAATTCAATCTTTATTCCGTTTTTATGACTTGAATTTTCATTACTCATAATTTAATTTAAATAAAATTGATTTAATTCTTTAATCATTTTATTATTTTTTGTGCAAAAGGTTCACAAAATTAATTCAATTAATTCAATGACAAAACAATTTATAGCAAAAACATAAATATAGCATTGAATACGAAACAAAATAAATATTAGAAACAGACCTTGCAGCTATTTATTCAAATGATTACTCGACACAAATATATTATATTTTGACGCAAAAAATCAAACAAAATAATAATAATCGGTGCCAAGAATATGATACTTGCTAAATATTTTTCCATAAGAAATACTATTTTTCTTACATAAATGCGTATTTAATAAATAAATGTAAGTTTAATGCCTTATAAATACCCAAAAATATTTAAAATCTTTGAATTCAATTAAAGCAAAACTTTTTATAATATATAATATTCTAATAAAGTGCTCTTTGAATGGAAATAAAATATTAAAATAAATCTTAAACTTAATTGAATTCCGACTCAATTATATCGAAATATTACTTAACATTTAAATATTTTTATGTAATTTCAGTTTTATTATATAACATATAAAATATTTTGGTTTTTTCTGTGATTAAAAATAATTATTAATATTTTGCAAATCAAATAATTTTATGGAACAACAGTTTGTGAAAGTGTTGGTAATAGAGGAACAGTTAGTCTAGTTTTGGGGAATTTACAAGAGCTTAGTCTACATTCACACATTTCGGGCGAAATGCGAATTCGTCTGCAGTACTCTTTACACGACCTGTCGCTTCCATTTCGGATACATTCGTGACCCGGACTGAACCAATACGGAAAGTATTCACCTGTTGTTGGACTTCCGCCGTATCCTTCCTCTGAGACAACAAAGAGAGAACAAAACCCATTTATTTCATTATTCAAACATTTTGTCTGTCATTCTATGCATGAAATGTAAGTCGTTTTCATAAAAAGTATTGAATTTCATTCATTTATTTGTCTGAATGCCATTCAAACATATCGTCTCTAATCTCATATGATTTGAAAAGACCTTTCATCAAACGTTTATGAAAATGATTAAAAGTCATTATAATTTGATATTTGTGTGAATTGCAAATAGAGTAGAAAGAATGCAAAGAGTCGGTCCACTACTCACTGCTTTCGCTGCACAGACAGACCCGTCTGTTGACCAGAAGAGAACCGTCCACTTCTGGACTCTCGTCCACAGTTATTGTTTTGCAAACCCTATCGTTGAACCCCTTTTCACTACAGTATGTGGTGCACGAGTATGAGTCTTGACAGGCCTTATACTCTTGTATTGCCCATAATTGTCCTGTAATTTAATCAGAATCAAAGTTATAAGGGATGAGCATAAAAGTTGCAAGAATAAAAGCAGTAAACTAAATAAATTTGGATCTTGTTTTTCATGCGATATAATAACTCATTTGTGATAAATTTATTGCACTGTTCTTTGTCTGATCCCTCAGACATCTCCGTAGTCTACAAAAGGCTCTCACATTAAGTCCAAGAGATTCTTCTCTCAATTCTTTATTTTTGTTGTTTTGATCTTATCTTTGGCTATAATTTAAAGAGGAATTCACTTCTTCTGTGAAAAATAATTGAAAAGCTTTTTAAGTGAATAACTCGTTAACTAATAATAATATTAATAATTATATACATTTAATATTACATTTTTCTACAGACAAAACACATTTTCATAACTGAATGGATTTAATTTCTCACATATCAGAGGCTATACTGATATTAAAGGAATACATACAATCTTTTTCTCATTCATTTTAAGATTCTTTTTTTGCTTGTTGAAAAAATTTTTGTTTTTGGTTAAGTCATTAATTCTTTATCTTTATCTTTCACGAAACAGACGTTATTGAACTCTGTTTGAAATGTTTTACCCTTCACTCTCAGGGAGTTATTAACTCCTTAGAAAATTAATAACAAGACCAAATTATTATAGATTTGATTCCTTAATTTCAATAATAAAAATATAAAAAATCAAAATTTATATAAAGTTTTGAATAAATTAATATTCATTACAAAAAAAAATAAATATTTTCCAAAATCAGATTAGGAAAGCCTCAAATTTTCCGGTAATTCTGTACTGTTATTACCAAGCTTATTATAATTTAATAGTATAAATAAAAATCTAAATTATTAAAACAAAAATAAACAAAATGAATCGGATAACAATTTTTCTGTAAAGAAAATCAATTTTAAAATCACTTCAAAGAGAAAATTTGTAATTAAAGGAAACGATTTGATTCGTAATTCATCAATAAAACCGTTGTTTATATAGATGATTCTGCAAAATTAACTAGTTAGCTCTTAATATTTTGTCAGAAACCGTTTCTTAAAAATAAAACGATAAATAGATTTAAGAGACAAATCATCTTTATTTGACGTCTCGTTTTCAGCCGAAATGAGTAAAAACAAATTTCAATTAAAAGTTTAATAACCCTTTTTATCATTTTAAACATCGAAATCATATATGAATTGCAGTCAATCTCTATGTAAGGCTCTAAACACTCAAAGGAAGGCATAAAAATACAGCTGAAACTGAAAAAATTGCGATCATATATACCATACGATCACATAATCATAAAATAATTCATTTGAAGTCATTTATTAAATGAAAAACACTTTTTGAATACAAATCATAACTCTATTTCACTTTAATTTTCTAACAATTTTTTTACTTAAAATCGTTGATTACTCGGAAATTAGGAGGTATTCAACATATCATTAATTATAATTCAATATTTTAATCAAAACTTAATTAATGTTAAATATATTTATAAATATACCAATAAATATGTATTTAACATAAATGAAATACTCACCAAATTTGAAAACAATTAGAGTGAAAAGAACTGTCACTATCGTCGTGAGAGACATATTCTCAAAAAGATATTTCAAACAAATTCTAAGGACTCTCTTATTCAGAGTTGAGATGAAGATGTCTTCAGTGGCTGAAGAGGTATGTGTTTGGAGCACAACCAAAATCTAAATACACAAATGTTAAGAGTTGGCCAACATTTTTGTATTGGCAAATATTGTGTCAATGTGTCCGTTTCATACGCCAAGTGCCTAGATTAGAATCCAATTCCTTTACGAGAATTCGTAACATTAGGTCACCTAAATTGGAAGGCCATCACCAGAGATAACTTGCCCTCAACTGGTTTGCCCATTACTGGGCTTATTCTATATATTTTTTCGCTCTTTTAATCAGTTTATTATATTCGGGTTTAAAAATGAGATCCTCTTTTGTGATGAAGAGATGGTGTCTTCTCTTCATTTGCTCTAATTTTCTTTCCTAATACTCTTTTTTAAGGGATATTTCTCTTATTTTTGCGTTGATTTATGGCTCAAACAGTTTTTCTCCACATTTTTTTCTTTTAATGAAATTCGTGTTAATATAATTAACTTTGTTTAATAAATTTTGCTTATCTTTCACTCTATCGCTATCTTCTGTGCGCTTATTGTAAACTAAATTATGTATTGTATCGGTTCTCCTAATTATTCCTCGACTCAAATGGGAAACATATTCAAATTGAAGCATTTCTAATAAGGGACCCAAACTTATCCTGTTAACCAAATGGTTTGTATTCATTGATTGAATTGAAGATTATTTACTCAATACTTTTCATACAATTTAATCATCAAATTATAGTCTTATTAGATATTTGCGATTCTAAAACCATAACTGTTTGGCTAATTTAAGGCCCAAAAAAGGTTCAAACAAATAAAACAATAGCCTTATTATCTCGATTAGAAATCTGTTCGAGGAAAACGTGTTGAATAACTTATAAATAGTTCTTTTTGTTTTAGTTTTCTTTAACTTAAGCCAAAACATATGATAAGAAAGAAATTAGTTTTTAGTTTTCATTTTGATTCCGAACTAAATCATAGATAAAGAAATATAAACGAGTCGTCACTCTATGGATGTGTTGACCTCTCATGAAATGACCGAATCATTTGAATTGCATTAAAATTCTTCGACCAAATTCTGTTTCCCATTGTTTTCAAAACTAATATTTATATTTGGCATCAAATTAATGGATAAATCAATTCAAACAACAATTTTTGACAAAATGTTCAATTAATTGCTCGAATGGTTTGATTGTTTCCAAAAGAATTTCCAAAAATAACTAATCGAGTAATAAGTTTCGCGGAAAATAAATCAAAAACTGCTTAAAATTTATTGAAAATTAAACGATAATCTTCTGACGTCTCCTTCGAGCAGATATCTAATCCAGTAATTATACGCCATGTCATCTAATCAATTAATTCAACATTTATTTGAAGATTTTCTTTATTTTGGTGATCCATAAAAAAACAGTTTTTCTCTTTGAAAACTAATTTCGATAATGACCTCAAAACTCGATTCACTCAAAAATATCAAAACATTTTATCTTTTATTTCACCCCGTATTTAGTGGCGACGCTTTTTAATTGCCATCTGTTTCATATAAATTAATTCGAAATCAAAACTTTTAAGGTCAATATCAAAATAATTTCAAAATATAGTTAACACAATTGAGTGACAGATGTTTTCATCTAATTTAATAATTTGTGTCAGAATATAATCGTCTGCTTTTCAACCCATAGATAAAGCCTTTCAATATATTAACAGTATTTTTAAAATATCATTAATTTGATTGATTGTATTGAATGAGAATTTATTATATCCTTAAAAACCGCAATAAATAATATTGTGAGCCAAGAAATGTCCATGCCCCATAACTTTATAGGTGCAATTAAGAACTAATCCACACTTTATGAAAGTCTTGCCTGAAATTGATTTCTGATCACCGGTTGAACTCCAGTCATAAAGTGTTTTGGGATCATAAAACCATATTTGAGTTGTGCTCTTCTAATGTCAAAAAATCATAATTTTCTTCTCATCCAAACTAATGGTTATAAAGTCTGGACTTTTATCAGCACTTTTCCATCCAATCAATCTATTGAGGCATTGGACCAAAAAAAGTTGAATTTATTTTGTAAGAGAGCTTATTATTACACTCACTATAGATATGAGCCTTCAATATGTTTTACTCAACTCTTTATTTCCTTTTTTCCTTTCAAATCATATATTAATTTTAATCCTTCGCTTCAAAAAAGGTCTTCAATCAATTTGAATGTCATTGACTGTTGAGGAAAAGGTTTTTTACATAATGTCAATGGTTTGCAAAGTGATAACGATCTCTACAGAATTGATTTCAACAGATTTGTATCGAAATAAAAAGACTACAAATTGAGTGCTAATCGCAAACTCATTATTTCAAATCAATTAATAGACAAGAAATCTATCAATTTTTTTGTTTGTTCCCATAATTAAGTGTACGAATTGAATCAATTTGAATAATTTATTCATAAATATTATTCTATTTATTGATTTATTCATTTATAACTTGCAATGAGTGATGATCAAGGTGATGCTCTTTTAAACATATGAATGAATGGAAAATAAATTTAGTAAGACTCAGCATGTGCACACAACCCACGACTTTGTTGGCAGCCTTGGTGAGGCGCACTTGACCGTGTGTTCGATTATAATTAATATGACAGGACCAAGGGCGTATTTGGGATATTCCTTGTGATAAAGCTTTTGAGAAAAGATTCATTTTTTGAATCAAAACTGATATAACGAACAGAAGACTAAGAAGAAGAGAGAAAAACTGGTTTAAACTTATGATCAAAAGTTTAATTAACTCAGATAACCTTGAACTCAATCGTGTCAATTATGCAAAGAACCGATTTAAATAAGGTTAACGATTTTCATTCAATAGACACTATGGCTTAAGAAAACTATTTTTCTCTGTAATTCCCAAAAATGAGATAAATTGCAAAAAATACACTCAAAGAGACAGTGAATTAAGAATTATGTCCAACCATTCAATTACTGCCATAATTATCTGTTTGTGTGGTCATTAACTCACTAACGATGATATGTTTTTAAGCATTGCTTTTCAAAAGATTCTAAAATAACTATTTATTCATGAAATTCGAAAAATTCATGTCTTGAGTATTGATGGCACACACATCACAGCCCAAAAGAATAGGTAAAAGTATCTTATTTTGGACGTCAATCCTCTTTTTGCTTCAAAATACGAATTGAGTTATGTTTGTCTTAAAGCTATGCCTCAATTAGTTGTTGTCATCCGGTTCTCCATTCAATTGATTATTAAATATTATTTTTAATCAAATTTAAAACAACATTCAAAACGTAAAACAAAAACAAATTAACTCATTATTAATGATTCGATTCATTCATTTGTTTGAATAATTAAATAATTGTTATCCAGAATAAGAGCAATGATTATGTGATCGCAGTCTTCCTGTAATTCATGAGTACAACAACTCTTTGGTAATAAGAATAAAAATAAAAACACATTTAATTTGAGAGTTGTATACAAAATATATTCTAAATCAACGATAAATTGCAGACTAAGCTCAAACTTCTTTCTAGCTAGTACACCCATTTCTATAAATAAAGTCTATGATATCACACCTGAATTGATTGAAGACCACATGACGTGTAATACCTGAACGGTTCGAAGACCCGCAGGATGTGCTCCAACCGACTCAGTGCTGGCGAACACTGACTGCTCTTTGCCTTAAATGGAGAGCAATATAAGAGAGCATTAAAGCTAACGAATAAAAAATACCACAAAAAAAATTATTTTTTATTCGCCAAACATAAGGTCTTTGTCTGAAAGTCTTTGAACAGAATAATACTGACAAGAATTCCATTGAATTCAATATTTATTCAACTATTTGCCTGATGATAGCAAACTAGAAATTCCACTCATTTAACATGAAATATGGTATTTCCAAGAAGAAAAACTATCAAGCAGTGTAAATTTTTTACTAGAATATCTAATCTTCTATTTTAATCTTGGCAAAAATGATACATTCGATTAGAGGATGACGAAGTTGGCAATTATCTCATTTCTCTGTTTTTATTAATTTTATCAGTAATAGCAATGAGTAGTCAATTATGCCTTTATATAGAACAATACCTGGTTGGATATTCTATGCAATAGTGGGGGGTCTACCAAATAATAAAAGATCGGATTTTCGGATAGAATCTCTTGAGAATACTGTCAATAGGCAATAAATATTAATAATCTTACCCATTTTTCATTTGGGCGAAAATTGAGCTATTTTATGATAAAGTTAGCTATTTGTGCAAGTACCCTTGACCAACCCTGAATTTATATCCAATTCCTCCATTGATAAAAATTCTTTCGAAACTAATGACTCCAAAGAAAATCAAAGACATAATTTAAAGTTAAATTGAAAATTCCAAGCTAATTCTTCCATTGTTTTGAATTCAACTTTGATTTGAAACCAAGGATTGTTATCAAAATAATTTCCGTAAAAGAAATTTTATGATCGAATCACGAGATTAACTCAAAAGTAAATTAATGGCAACGAGTGGTTCAATGGATGAAAATAATTAATTCAAAGACAATTGTCAGTAATTAATACAAATTAAATGGTTTTTAATTACAGTGACGAACATTAGGTATGTTTTTAAATAGATTATATTTCATTATAATTAATCACAAAAAACTACCGACTTTTCAGCAAAACTACCGCTTTATTTGAAATTCTATGACCTCTGCGACAGATTTGCCTAAAATTAATGTTTGTCTCAATTATTTACATTTCTATGAATTTTTAAAATCACGGCTTAAGAGACTAATTAATAAAATAAATAAATTATGAGTAACTAAACTCAATTAACATTAAAATAATGGTATAAATTATCTATTTCTTAGACGATACATGATCATGTTCAATTAAGCTTCGATATGGCTTGATGCAAAGTCTGCGAAATAATGTTCTTTTTGTTGTTTGTTTTGAATGTTGGCAAAAAAACTACAAAAAATAATTACATCTAATTTCCAAACTCTCACTGAATAATAAAATAATAATAATGTCTTTCCTAACGTTACAGAAAAACGGAAACCGCTGTCAATATAGCACTGGAATACGATTTTCAATGCCATTCCTATAGACTCAGCATATTTTCCATTGAATATCCAGTTGAAAAAACTCGAGTCACCCTCTCGTCTGCTTATTTATCATTAATATTTATACAAACGATGTGAACAAATTTCCATTTAGAATGAATTGAATAATAATAATCATAACTTATTGAGAAATGTTATGAAAAAAATCATTCGCAACAAAATAGTTACCAATTGATCACCAAATGAGACGATATTCAATGAATTGGGATCTAATTGGCCAAAATGGAATATTTGTGGACAACAGACAGATTTTATTTGATTGTAATGCTATGTTCGGTGCTATCACTGACCTGCGGTACGTCGACACTGATTTGGCTGAAGGCATACCAAACATTAGGAATATTGCTCTTAGTTTTGGGAACAATTCAACTCATTTGTGGCCTTTCATTGATCGCAATTAAATACATGAAAATCAAAAGCAGTTATAATTTGAATAATAATAACACAATTACCCGAAACGAGAATTCAATTGAATGCCAAAACATTATAATAGAGAATCAAAATTCAGTATTTTTATTGTGAGTAGACATACAATTCAAGTGAATAAAGTCTATTAAAATCTCATTTTGTTCCTCACAAAAACAATTCAGACCTTTCTTATTCTTCTCATTATTGTCTTTCATTATTCTCCTCAATAAACTTGACATTAATTCCCATTTTTCTCATCCCATACCATACCTATCAAAGGGTTAGGAATTGTTATTAAATATTGTTTTGATTTTTGTTGCATTTGGTTTATTCATTTCAAAAATAGCTTTTCAAAGAGTCAATTATTAAAGTTGTTTACTTTATCTCCAAATTGATTCAGTCATTCCTCTCATCCCTTGTTTGAAATCTTAATTTCATTCTCAATGCAAATGACAAATGAAGTCTTAAAATAAAACTTAATTTACGGATCAAATTAATAATTAATTAATTTTTTCGAATGCATTTTAATTAAATATTTATATACACGAAGAGGTCATAACTCCCTCACATCTATTTCGATATAAAAATACATTGATAAGAATTGATAGTTATTCCGAATTATTCCTATGATTGGACTTTGATGACGAGGGTCAGCTCATTTGGTGTTCATTGAATATTCAGAAAACAATTTTTTCAATTTATTTATATAATATTTTAATGCAAATAATATCAATGATATTCAAAATAGCATTTTATCGCATAGTTTATCTCTAATGCGATTTATGCAAAAAATTATAATTTTTGTTTATTCCCTTTTTAAAGTTCCGCTCAATTTTCTTGAGTAATACGAAGAAAAATATATGATCTGAAAAATGAGAGAATTTATATTTGAATTTATTTTGGACTTTAAATGATTGGATACACATTCGATACAAACTGTCGTTTGGAATCACATTAACGACTGTTTAACTAATGGCCGCTATTTCTGTAGAATTTCAATAAATATATTTAATTTACGAATCGTTTCCATTACTGATTAAAAGCACAGATATTTGACTCAATTTTCATTAGTATACCAGAAATGCATTGAATTTCGATAATACAAGAATTCTCTCTCTCTCTCTCTCTCTCTCTCTCTCTCTCCCTCTCCCTCTAGTAATACGATTCTTCAGTAAACATATTGACTGGTGATATGAAATGTCAAATATCTTTCACATTTTGAGTTAGTTTTATAAAACTTTAATTTAAAAATTCTTGAGAAAAATCAAACTAAACTTTGTGTGAGTATGATCTGCAGTTAATTAAGAAAATAGCAGTGAAGTGCTAAACAATTAGATGAATATTGGAGGTCAAATTGGCCCTAATGTTTGTATCCTACCCCTCCTACCCCAACAACCTATTTTTGTCTTTATGTCTTTATGTAATACCCAATCAAAAGCAGTGCCCATCTCTTCATAAATTATGGATTGAATTTCACATTTGACTTTGAAAGCAATTAACTCCATTAAAAACTGTAAACATTTTTATTGGCAACAATTGTGACCAACACCCATTCAAATGTGTAATAACTGTAATTTCTATGGAATTGGTCCTAACTCATTTTAAAATAGTAAATAAATCGCCTGATTTTATCAGATTTCATGTCTAATATCACCCATTTATTGATTTTCGCGTTCATTATAAATGAGCTAAACTTGAGGTTATATATGGTTTTGCACACAATGTGTTCAATACTTTACGTATTATTTAAGTTGAGCGTCGAGTCCAACCATAATCAAGGGTAAGGGGAGTCACATGTGATGTGAGGGTGTGTTCACTATTTTTAGCATTTGTTCGCTCTTATAGAGTGTTGCCTCTCATCTCTAACTAAATCAATTGGAGAATTTCATCTGGCAAAATCACCATTAAATATAGAATTTGGCAATCAAAATCTATGCCCTTGATTAAAATAGATGCACTCATTTATACTAATCGGTATAATTTGAAAATTTTCCACGATCAAACAGAGAAGAGATAATTGTTATCAAATACCCGCATGTGTTTGGTTAGTAATGGATACAAAGAGCAGTGTTGTGGGTATGGTATGGATTTCGCCACTCTCTATCAGATCGGTTGAGTTGAAAGCGAAGGGAGGGTTGGCTCTGACTTTGGAGAGTGAGTGCAATGGCTTTGGTGTGAGTCAGACAAAGAGAGTTTTGAGCGAAAGAGAGGGAGAACTGAGAGAGAAGTGAAAGACTGAGTGAGTATTGCATTGAAGTCCTATTGGTTTACGAACTCTACTCATAGTATTGTATTTGAAGTGTTTGTGAGTTTTGCAGTGCTTTTGTTCAAAAATATTAGTGAACACAATGTTAGACAACGATTACTGTTTCACATCTAATTGTAATTAAACTAATTGTATGTCTGGACACCAAATGAGCGCCCATTTTATGCCAAACATAACTGTCTTCGCATTTGTTTGATTGTAAACTAAATTGTGTTGAATTAAGTTTTCAAAAGTTGTCACAAAAGTCTATCGACTGAACCAAAAACAAAACAAAAGCCAAAGACTTTGCTTTCATTGAAGACAATAATCAATACTTTGATTGAATCAATTTGTGAAACGACTGCCATAACCTCCGAAATGATGGCAACACTGGCCTCGTCATCATCGGTGTCGTTGTCATCGACCTGTTCTTTATCCACGATCAACGACATCGCAGCCGAACTCATAACTTCTAATTCTGCGGCCAACGGACCAATTGGTGGACAGTCACTGCCGCCAAACAATGGCGCGAACACCAGTCCGCACAATGAGCCAAACCATCACTCGGTAGCGCACAGACAATCGCTAACCTCTTCATCGCCGCCACTAATCGCGTCTACGCTCAGCAAATGTCCGCTTTGTTCCGAGGCTTACGTACAGCCAAAAGTGATGGCCTGTTGTTTCGCCACTTTCTGCCAGACCTGTCTCGAAAAGCTTCTCGACTCTCCCGACCGCATCAAATGTCCCGGTTGTGGCCACGAGTCGCTCCTGCCTTCCAACGGCGTCGCCGGTAAGTGATTGTCATCTCTTTGTTTTGATATACTCTTTGAAGAACTGAATTTAGAGATAATAGTACTAAATATTTGGCAAATGTCGCGCTATTAGGTCTGCTGTCAGACTATGCCACTGTCAATATGTTGGAACAAATAGCTGTATTGGACGCCAGTATCTCATCGAATGCCAGTATTTCGTGCACCGGCTGTAAGAGCAAAGAGTTGGCGGCCGTCGCCCGTTGTTTTGATTGCGCCAACTTCTTGTGCCCCAACTGTGTTATGGCCCACCAATTCATGCACTGCTTCGAAGGACATCGGGTCATGACTTTAGGGGAGCAGCAACAGAAAGACATCCCTAACCATCAGCGACCAGTGATCTGTTGCAAGCACTCGGAAGAAATGAAGTATTACTGCCGTAGTTGTGATGTACCGCTCTGTAAGGAGTGCTGTGTCTTCGATCACCCGAAAGGCCTTCACGACCACGAGTATTTGGCTGACGCCGCGCCCAAACAGGTATATCATTGTCTTATGTGTTGCGAGCGATCAGATCTTTTGTTAGTGAATGAGTCTATTCTGTGCCAAATGTTATCCAAAATCGATGGTAACAAACATTTTCTCACTATTTGTATGAAAAGTGTAATTCGTTTTTCAATTTTAATTCAGTTTGTATTGAATTCATTGATTTGAGTGAACGCTTCAGTTGATCCCACTCTCCATCCAATGTCTGTCGACTCCAACTAACAAATTATTGAACCTTTTTGTTCGCTATTCGAGATTTCTATCAATACCGCTGTTGTGCTGCTCTACTCCCCCTTAGGCGCCACCCCTCTCCCCCTGTTTTTGCTCACTCATTCTCTTTTTCACTCTCTTTCTCTATATATCACTCTTTTTATTTTCATTTTATTTATTATTCCGTTTAGAAGTTCAATAACTTTATTATTATTTTATATAAAAAAGAAATGAAATGAAGAAAAACTTATATTTTATATGTTTTCCTCTGAATGTCTGTTCTTATGGACAATGAACTATAATACAAGTAATTGAATGCTTTCCACAAACAGTCTGTCATTAATATTATTTAAATATTTGTATCGATTGTCGATATTGAAGAACTCAAACAATTGTTTGGTTAATAGGTCGAACAGTTGACCCGAATGGTAGACGAGGGTAGAGTTAAGATGTCTGAGTTGAGCCACACGCTCAAGACTCTGGATCAGGTTACCAATCGGTTGCAAATGCAGCACCAAAAGGCACAACAAGAGATTGGAGAGGCCTATCAGTTCTACCTTTCTATGCTTGAAGAAACCAAAATGGAGTTCTTGAAGGAGTTGGACGACATATTTAATTCACGAATGGTCTCATTGACACTCTTGACATCCAAAGTAGAGGAAGCCGTCCGTAAGACTCAGCAGATCTCGTTGTTTATGGACAGAACGCGAAAGTTTGCGTCGGCGGCAGAAATGATTCAATACAAGTCAGTCATTGACAGCAAACTGCAGGCTATCCTCAACTTCAATCCCGACGCAAATATACCTTCACATGAACTCGAGTTTGTCTCCAATTATCAGGCGATTCAGGTATGCCTTCACTCATCTGTTTTGCAATAGATTTTAATTCTTGTTTCGAATGTTTACTCAATTTTTTTGAGTACTTTCGTTCATTTATTTTAATGCATTTGATTTGAATGTTATTTTGCAACGGATTTGTTATTTCGCTTCGCTTTACGTTAACCTCTAAAACAGAGGCTCAGACTCTGTTGGCGTAAACTCTGGTATTGAGTTCAAGTTCGCATCGATTTACTCGAAAATAGTTGATTAAAAAGAGTCGCTGATGTCTAGCATTCAGAGATGTTATATATAGAGGACAGGCGTTAGAACAGAGTTTTCCAATAGTAAGCCTTGAGTGCATGCGTTGCCAAACATCCAAACGTTTCCATCCATTGTATGGAATATTACTATGTTTTCGATGTTTCTCTCTGTTCGTTATGGTCTATAATGTGCTGTGCGCTCAATGACAGACCGAACGCATTTCCAACGTTTTTTCGTAAACAAAACCCCCAACGCTTTATAGAAATCCCAGAATAGCCGAGAAGGAAAGGGAGGAGAAGTGAGGGAGGCATACAATTCTCAATAGGAATATATGGGTGAGAACACAGACATAACGGTTAGAAAGGTGTCTGTGCTGTCTGCGTCCCAATTTTGCTCTTAAATGGCATTCGTTGCTAATCTATGAATTGAAAGTACGACTCAAAAACATAATCTCTTGCTATCGATGCACACGTCGTCTGGCCTGACAGCTAATACCAGGCACTCTAATGAAAAACATAGCCTCATTCCTCTCCTCCGATCTCCTGCACCGCATCTCTGTTTCCATTCGCTGCGATTTTGCGACGATAATCAACTATTTGTCTCTCTTCGGCTCTCAATGTCTATCTATACTCTAGATTTGAGTTTCGCCCGCTTTTCAAATATATCGGACTAATGGTCTGTTTTTCTAATAAATAATGTATCGAATTGTAAGTCAACATCTCTTCTATGAGAATGACTCGCTTTCGATGTACAGACAGTTATGGAACATAAGAGTGAGAGTCATATATTTGTTTATATTAGAGGGAAGAAGGGGACGGACATCAAAATATTATTTTCCTGTTTAAGTCCGATATACGGCAATAATAATAATAATCATTAATGAGTTGTTCACTAATCTGTTAATATATTTTCCTTTGGCTTTACTCTGGTTTCCCATTTGACTATTTATTTGTTTTGTTAGATATTCAGTTTCCACAAGGAATCATTCGTATGTTGAACTCACAAAAGTGTACATGCTCTTTAGGCGACAATAGTTACTTGTTTACTACATGCTCTCTCATGTCTTTCCTCATCAATTTTAAATGTCATCTAATTTCGCTGAACTCCAACAGTTAGACATCTCTGTTGAAAATTATTGCAATTTCTTTCTTACATTCACTTTAGTAATGATTTAATGTGTAATTAATTGTTCACAACTTTTATCAAATGACAAATCTTAAGACTCGTGGCTTAATATCACCGAATCACTGATTTCTCTCATTTTTGGGCCATTTTTAGTCTCATTTTTCACTTAATTTTAATCTAATTTAAAGTAATTGTTTTGTTATGGAATTAAATTTGTGATGAATTAGAAAATAATTTACTTTGAATTAGACTTATTTCGGTTAAATAATAGCATTTAATAGAAATTTGAGTCTATTTTCGGCATATAATTAATCGATTTAATGACATTTCGTACATTTAATGTAATTTTCTTTTTTATATTTTTATATTAGTCACAGAAATTTCCCGATTATTCATTGCTAGGTTTTTCTGATTTTTTTCCTTTTTTAAGAAAAATATTTTCGCTTTCCTTGTTATAGATATTCATGAGTGTATACAACATAAGAAGTGTTGCAGAGTTTCGAAAGCAATATATTTAGGGATAGACTCAGTGCTAATAAACTTTTTTGGTTTGATATTTTCTTTCGTCTGCATATTCTGCTGGAGAATCATATTCTGTCTGAATACCAATTCGTTGACCTTTCCTTTCCTCCTTTTTCTTATATAATATAAGAGATGATTCGATAACTAATCAACTTTTTAATAGTTATATATTTTTTCATCATTTATCTGAGTAAACATATTCCCATAAATATGTTCTCTCTCTCTCTCGAGTGAATGAGTGATTAGAATAAAAATACTGTCGTCTAATATGAGTTATTTGAATGTTTTTCGAAATCAATTTTTTCTTCGATTATTCATTTTGTTGGGTTTTGCCTCAAATGATAGACCATAGTATCGACTTATTCTTATTGTTCGATAGCATTAATTGAATTGCAAATTGAAATATCTATCATATTTGAAGGAAATTGAGGCATAATTCTGTGAGATTTCTCTTATCAAAAATCAAATTAAAGTGATATTCATTATGGAAGCCTTTATTTATGAATGTCTCCAACAAGTGATTCCATGAGATATAAAGCATACGTTTCTCACTCTTGTGATTGACTTTAATTACATAGAATTGCAAAAAGTAATGCAAATGAAATCGATTTTAAAAAGTCTTTAGAATTGTTTTTATCGGATGTAAGGCATAAGACATATGGAAACGCCTTATTTGGAAAAAAGAAAATTGTGGTTAACGTCCGCTTAATATTAGATTATATGCACTTTCATTATATGTTTAGCCAAAAGTATAAATAAAAGCCAAACTCTTTTCCTTATTCTGATGCCTGTCTTCTAATGAAAATATATGTGAAAATAATCAAAGCGTTTGAGTTGTCAGGTTAAATAAGGGCCTAAAAGTACTCATTTGTGTTGAGAAATAACAATAAAATTTGAATTCAAAGCATTGATAGCAGTTTTAAATAGCAATTAATTTATTATATTTTTCTTTGTTTGGAAACAATTTGTTGGACTTTTTGAGATTTCGATGTCAGGTTCAAAGTTCTTACAGTTTGTGTAAATAATAGTTTAATTTTTTTGTTCCTTTTCTTCAATTCATTTAAGTGTCGTTGAATTCAGTGCTATATTTGTTATCGTTTTTCATTATCTGTCATTCAAATGGCTTTTTTGTTGATTTCAAAAATATATTTCCAATCTTAGAATTTTTTGTGTCTTATATTTGTTCGAATCTTTGGGATTATTTGGTTTTCCCTGAATTTAATGTTCAAATTTATGATATTTATATATGTGAAACATTTTTTTGTTATGAGAATTGTTTGCCAATATAGTGGGGAAGATATAAACTCAGGTCTCATTAAATGAGTATTTTTTCATTTATTTTATTGCAATTCCTTTTCAAGTTTCCATGTCTTTTGTCACGCGATTTAAATGGTGTGTCTGTGTCTTCCCCTCTCTGTTTAGATCCTTATTATGAAAGTCTGATATAAAGTTCATGACTGGTGTGAAAGACCGGAGCCTTAATTGATCTGCTCTTACAATCTCTTGTCTTTCGACTTGAATCGAGTTTTTAAGCAATTTTTCAAATGTGTTGTGTAATTGCAATCATTAACTGCACAGACATAAGACATAACCACATAAATAGTGAATCTTAAATGAATGTCATGAAACATATTAAACACAATTAAATATAAATAATTCATTTCAATAATCAAATACACGATTTAGGGCTGTCTTTCTCAGCAATTGTTTATTTGTTTTAAGAGCTTTATTGACCGAAAAGTTAAGTAACTCTTCTATTATCGAATTCTGAACTCTATTTTAATGATACTTTCCGTAAACCCAAATCTGGAAAACATTTTTGATTTTTGGGCTAAAATTGAATAATTAATTGAAATTAAGCCTTAATTTGTTCTATAATTTAATGTTTTCATACATATTAAACATATTAAGCGATTTGATGGCAAAAAGATTAAATTTTCGCAAACAATTTAAATACTCTTTGTTTTTGTTTTAATGAGTTTATTCAACTTAATTAGCGCTTAATATTAATAATGGGTTTTTATGGATTAATTTATGATATTTTATACTAAATATAAGTTTAATCTAATTGATCGATAGGTCGGAATCCGCAACACTTTTGGGTATATCCGTTCGTCGTCCAGTGATGGCAAACAGCCACCAATCAGTCGTCCGAATGGTCTGTCCTCTACTATTTATCAGAACGGCTTCGACTCGACATCGAGTCTGTTGTCGAAGCGTTTTGGCTCAAACACAACCAACTCGTGCAACGCGTCGTCCGTCTCATCGATTCGACCGTTCTCTTCGGCCTCAATTACCGATCCATTGAATATGTTCTACGAGAAATGGTCTATCGGTGGTAGTGGCGGCGGCGGCTCAGGTGGATCGCCTGATTCAGCACTGTTCACTAATGGCAGCGCAACTCTAACTGAACAGTTCAATGCACTGTCTGATCCTGTAATCGATTTATCGGCGAAACTGATCTCTGCCTCATCTCTTTTGCCAATAAAGTCGCAAATAAAGCGCCAGAAAATGATATATCACTGCAAGTTCGGCGAATTCGGTGTTATGGAAGGCCAGTTCACCGAACCATCAGGTATTTCCCCTTATTTTATTGCTATTTTATTTTTTGCTGACATCCCATACATTATACCTCATATTGAGTTCCATAACCTCTAAATCTAAGCGTTTGTATCGAAACAAAAGTAAAACATTTTGTCTGACATTTATATTGATTTGTGTGAACAGGAGTTGCAGTCAATGCGCAAAACGACATAATAGTGGCCGACACTAACAATCATCGCATTCAGATCTTTGACAAAGAGGGCCGATTCAAGTTCCAGTTCGGCGAATGCGGTAAAAGAGATGGTCAGCTCCTATATCCCAATCGGGTGGCAGTCGTTAAGCAGTCGGGAGATATCATTGTCACCGAACGGTCGCCAACACACCAAATACAGATCTATAACCAATACGGACAGTTCGTCCGCAAATTTGGCGCTAATATTCTGCAACATCCCAGAGGTGTGACCGTCGATAATAAGGGTCGCATTATTGTTGTCGAATGCAAGGTATAAATAAGATGATCTCATTAATAACCTTGACATTGAATCTAAAAATTGTTGATTTCACTATTAGGTAATGCGCGTAATTATCTTTGACCAAGTTGGAAACGTTTTGCAAAAGTTCGGTTGCAGTAAACACTTAGAGTTCCCGAATGGCGTTGTCGTAAATGACAAGCAGGAGATCTTCATTAGCGACAATCGGGCCCATTGTGTCAAAGTGTTCTCATACGACGGCAACTTCTTGCGCCAAATCGGTGGCGAAGGACTGACCAATTACCCGATCGGCGTCTGCATCAATGAGGCGGGAGAGATACTGGTGGCCGACAACCACAACAACTTCAACATAACGATCTTCACACAGGATGGATGTCTGGTCAACGCATTAGAATCAAAGGTTAAACACGCCCAGTGCTTCGACGTGGCTCTAATGGACGACAATAGCGTAGTGCTGGCCTCCAAAGACTATCGCATTTATATCTACCGCTATCTTCAGCTGCAATCGTTGGCAGCGGCGGTGGCCGCCTCTGGTATTTGTTAGACGTTCTCATATACTGTCATATTTTGCACGATTTATACACCATTTCTATACGTCTTTCCGTCTGTTCCGAACAGTGTTTGTGTGGTTCGGGGCCGCCGCCGAAAGACGGGACTTTTAATTCATATATTTTGCGATCAAATTAAGTGTTTTTCGCGCAAAACTCAAATCACATTTTGTTTTTCATTTTTTGTTTATTCTCTCAAAACGTTTTTAATGAATTATTTTTAGCGCCAAAACGATCGTTGAATTGAATTATTAATTATAAGAAATACTACTAATTGAGAATAAATTCTCACTCGAATTAAGGGATCAATTATTATATAACTTATTGATTATTATTATATTGATTGCGTTTTTCCAGTTTTTATTATTTATTTTTATATATAATTATTATATATATTGAGAAAAATCTAATTGAAATGAGTATATGAAAGTTAACTCACTTTTTCTCAAACAACTCTTTGATTATAGTTTTGGTTCAAATTTCTATTTGACAAATGAATGACAAATAATGATTAATCGAATCGATCGAAGTTTACAAATGATTTAATAACTAATTTTGTTGTCCTTTAAAAGTGAATAATCGAAAGCTATAAAAGCAAACGCAAAATCATTTTTACAAAACACTTGTCGAGTAATGTTTTGCTGTGAAAAGCAATAATTGATTAATTTTATTAAATTTGTTAGACATGAGTGTCGAGTATTCGGACAAACGGTAGAAATCACTGATTGATATGGATTTTGATATAAATTGTTATTATTATTATTATTATTGACTATTTTCTGGTCCTATTTTTCGCCTATTTTTCATTCGACTCTTTGTTTTTTTTCGCTTAATTATTATTAATAATAATTAGTTTAGTTTAATATTATAAACACAAAAAACGAAAAAATACATTAATATATTGAATATTGATTTATACCTTGGCTAGTCATCTATCATAATCCCAAGACAGTGACAAACCTTTCAACATACCCCTTGATTGCACATCCGTTTCCGTACTCCCGCTTTTTGATGAGTGGTTTTTGGTTATTTTCAAAGCATTCAATAGTATTGTTTCTCATTTATTGATTATTAGTTATGAATATCGATCGCAAAATCGATTGATTAGTTATTTTTTTAATTTGTTGTTTTATTTGATAAGTTATTAATTATTTTTTAATCAATGATTGTTCACTAATTGGCATTACTATTGATTTGAAGCATTTATCGACAATTGATTGCTATATTTCACACTTTTCCCCACTTCTATAACTAGTCAACTCTTAACCCAAAATTTTGTCTGCGTTTTCGACTCTTGAAAATAGCAAAAAAGCTCATCAAAAAAACCTATTAATTAAACGCCTCCTCTTTTGGTCTAAAAATATTTGCGACTTCTCTTCAGACCTTAAGAATGTGCGAAAACTGACACTCAATTTGTTTCTTCAATTTTGATCCCAATTATTATTATTGCTGTTTATCCTAATTATTATATTTATAATATTATTTTACTCCGTATTTATTAATAATTATTAGTTTTTAATTAGAGCTTTGACTCGATTACCAATTGTTTCAGTTTATTATTATCTGATTAACAGTTTTTTTGTGTCTTTTGTCTTAGTTATGGATAAAACCTTTTTTGGACTAATTCTTGAGTTTTCTTTTTTGAGTTTAATAGCGATTATTCATTAATAGTAAGATTAGTGTAATCCTAATGTCTCCCAAACCGTTAAGCAATTAGTTATTTATGGCTTACCATTAATGGCTGATCCCATCGCGCAGTTAATTATTTAATTTGTTTATTAATTTATTTATTATATTGTAATGACATCGATATCCGTTTCAATTTGATCTCAAAGTTTGATTTCAATTTAGTTTCAAATTTAATTATAAAAGCAAAGGTTTTTCTCCGCATTTCATCTACAGATCGAAAGGCAATTATATTTTGACAAAACATTTATTTAGTAGGAAATTGAGTTATGTTTTGAAGTGTTTTCTTTTCGTTAATTTTTATAATTATTAATTATTTGGCATTTGTTTGAGTTTTAATTACTTGAAGATTGAAAGTCAAAGCTTTAGTTTATTTGAGGTATTTTTTGAATTATAATTAATTTTTCAAAAGAGAGCGAAACCAAAATTGATGTCTAGTTTTTTGCCGATTGCTATACAAATGTCTGTGAAAACATAATTCACAGATCTTTCAAATTCTTTGCATTCTTTGAGCAATACTTTGGCTTTTAATAGATTTTTATTTAGTTATTTGTGAGCTTTTGTTTTATATTATAATTGGAGTAAAGATTTTTTCTGCTGTTATTCACAAACAAATTATTATTATTTATTGAGTGAACTGTCTTTTATTTGCCGCTAAAATGTGTTTTTCAGTGAATTTTGTTAGAATTCAAATCAAAAATTTATTTTTCGTTTCGATTAATATTTGAAAGACTACTTAAAAAATGCAAATTGAAATCAACTCTACTTTTTATACACTTTATGAGACTTTCAATTATTATTATTACTGCCAATCGATTGTAACAATCATTATATCCTTTATATGAGTAAATTATTTTTTAAGACACTATTAATTTGTTATTGTTTTGCATTCAATTATTTGTATTAATTATTTAAAGAATTTTTAGTATGCATTTTGTTCCTCTCATTTGTTTAATTAATTGAATAATTATTTGTTTAGTTATTATTATACTAAAGATCTGTTCTAATCATAAGATCGCAAAATACAGTTTCAATAATGAGTTTTAATTTTGTGACCAAAATATTAATGAATGAATGATTAGCTGCTGATTGAATAAAACCCTGATTACTGCTTCTCTTAATTATTCGCACCAAACAACTCATAAAAGCATTTTTTTGTACCAATTATTTCATATAATTATCACAAAACAAGACATAATTTAACCGTCACTGCAATCAAATCATTCAATTTCTGTCCAAAACATAATATTATAAACAATTTTCTGCTCTCATCGCAAATGATTCCCAAATAAGACTTTTGGACTTTGATTAGGAATTCCAACAAAAAATATACTAATCTTTTTGAACACAAATTTCTCTCTTATTTTTATTTCTCTGTTTTGTTAAACGAGTAGAAAGTTTTTGTTTCTTTAAGTTATATACAGTATATTATAAATAGATATTTTTGCATAACATTTGATTTTTGTATTTGATTATTATTATTATTATTACAATTATTTATATCATTTGTTTGATTTGAATTTGATTTCCTCCTTTTTTACCAATAATTTCATTAATTGATTAAATGTCTGATTAGTTGAAAATTTGTAGCAATTTTTTGTTTGTTTATATTTTTGTGTTTTTGCTCTTTCTTTAAGAATTGAAAGACTTATAAACTTTTCATTTATTATTTGAATTATTATTGTAATGATTAATATGTTTTTGTTGTGTTTATTATTATTATTATTAAATTGTAATAATTATTTCCTTCACTTCAATAACATCACAATTACTGATGAAAATCCACGTTTTGTTTGTTTTTGTCTCAATTTATTATTATTTATTGTGTTTTAATTCATTTAATAAATAATAATAATAACAATGAAAAGTATGATATAACCAGATATGGGATATAAGTATGAGTAGAGAGTGCTGTAAGTCTTATCAGAAAGTCTTTGACTATTATAACAAATATTTATAAATATATTTATCGACAAATTGTGTGTTGATTTGATTTTGATATAAAACTCATAATATGTGAGCAAAAAACGAAAAAATTCACATAAAAAAAGTTGTATTAATTGTTAGACTATTCATATATTTGATGACATGAGGTGTAAAACTATTCGCCTAAACATCTCATCAATTATTACATAATTATTAGTATTTAATCGTCAAAAGTACCGCTCATTTTCAATGACTGAATCCTATGTCACAAATGTTGTGATCACTTAAAAGCGTTTCAAACAATTTCTCCGATAATAAGTTTGAAATGCGGACAATTGTCTAATCACTTATCATCAATGGTTTGGATCAATCATTAAAATTCTGAGCGATTGTGTTCGATATATTCAGAGATTCTTAATTCATATACAGTCGAACTTCCCAGTTGTGTAAAATTTTCACTTAGAATCACCATGGACAGTTCACAACAGGCAATAATCACAAATTCTAATGTTAATCTAATTAGTAATTTTAATAATAGTTTCACTCTTTTGATAATTACTTTTTGATTTATTTTAGTTTTGAATTTTTATAAAGGATTTTATTTTAATAATTTGAAAATTTCACTAAAATATGACAACTGAGAGAAATATGGTCTATGAACCATTTTCTTCATTAAATACCTGACAACAGGGAGGTTTTAAGTTCACAGTGAACAATTAATAGTGTTAGTGGTGTTCTGCTAAATCTAGTAAAAATTATACACAACATGGGATTGACAACTGGGAAGTTAGACTGTATTCAATACATATCGCAAAATGTATGTTATATTTGTTGTATTGATTCGACTGCCAATTATTGTGAGAAAAAATGAAATTGATTTCAAAAATTATCTCCGAATTGAAAAACAATAGTTTTATTTAAGTTTTGAACGAATGAAACTGCAGTTTATTTATTAAAATATTAATTATTGCTATTAATTGTATTAATTAACTATTGAAACAAAACTTCACATTTCATTCAAAACATTGCACTCATTATTATTATTATTATTATTATTATTATTATTATTGAATTTTTCAGAGATGTGTTGAAACAATGTTTTTATTATTGATTGCGATTATAATATTAATTATTATTATTATTATTATTCTATGCAAGTATTAGTTCAACTCTTTTATACACCCATTTCGACAGTTGAACATTACATCAATTAATTGATAAATTGGTGTAAAAGTCAAGCTCTCAAATCACCTGAATATTTGTAATCAATTTTTACCATCAATTAATTGAATGTTTCCTTTTTTACAACATTTTTAGTATAATTAATGAATTTAAAGACTTATTCAATCAGTACTTTTGAATTAGTGTTTAATCGTTCTGTTTTGGTCCTGAGCTTATATGTTGTGTCCGATCAAATTAATTTGATTTTAATCAATTTCATTGTTCTTTTTTCATACACTTTGTAATTGAAAAATGAGTATTTCGTTGAATATATTTCTAAAGAAAGACTAGATTTTAATCGAATAATAATTTGAGGCAAAACTAAATATAATTTATTACTTATTATAGTCTATGAAAGAGATTATACCGATATTTGCGTTAATTAAACTGAAACTCTTCCAAAGTGTTCTAAAGCCTCGTCCATTAATGAAACAAAATTGTCAAGATGATATTTTGATTGTAGAACAAATTGCGAACCAATTTGGGGCTAATTGTTGGCCCAAACGAGTTCTCATTTTTCAATAATTCTCTAAACAAAACAATTTATAAAACATTTCCTCTGTTTTTCTCTTTTTCAACAAATTCTATATTTAATTAAAATACAGAATTAGTTTAAATAACAAACAAATATATAATATAATCAATTAATTATCGACTCGTCTTAACTCTCAATCAATAATTGATGTTATAATAGATTTTTGGAACAGAAAACTAAGTATTTATGCCTTCGATTCGTATTTTTGTGTCTCAAATAATATAGTAATTGAATAGTGTCTGAAAAATGGGTAAAATTGTTTGCAGGATAACTTTATTTATCTTTTCCAGAGTTAATACAAAACTCATTTTAAACGCTCAGGTCTTCTAAATTTTTGGCTGAAATAGAGTCTCATTAAATGTTTTTAAACAAAAGTTGAATTTGAAAACAGAAATTCCAAACAAAAAGTAGCATAAAATTTGATTTCATTGAATCATTGCTTCAATAATTAAAAGTATTCGAAATACAGTATTTTCTCAACAAATTTTATAATCAGTTAAGTAATGAAGTTTTCAAATGTTTTAATTTTATTTATTATGAAAGATATGCCAAAACAATACAAAACAATAATTATTTGATTTATTCGTTAATTAAATTCATTAATTCTTTGGTACAAACAAAACAAATACACAAAACAGAGTAATAACGGAATTATTAATTATTATTATTGATTATTATTATTATATTTATTGATTATAATTATTATTGATTCAAATGACTTGTATTAATGATTATTAACTATTAATTGACTGATTGATTTTATTAAGTAATTTGTGTGGATCATTCAATGTAATAGGAATTTTCCCACTGGAAAAACACCAAGATAAAATCTTTTTGTATTTATTCAGCCCAATATTTATCGATGCATATAATCGCCTTTATATTTATTACACATCAAGGTGAGACAATAATCTGGAAATTCTTTGATATTTCCATTCAATTCAAAGAATTCTCAGCTAATGTTTTGTCGGATGAGTCAGAAAACAAAAAACAAAACAATTCTTGCATTTAATCCAAGTGTTAACTAAAATACTACAGAATTTTAATCTAATATATGATAAATAATAGTGTTATTCAACGTATATATCAATACATTCTATTAATTATTATTATTAATTAAATGTCAGTTTATTAAGACTTTTATACCACAAACGACTCACTCATTATATTCTAATTAATATATAATCTATTGAAGAGATTTTATTGAATGTGTGCTAAAAGTCAGAAACAAATGTTTTTAATTTGATTTGATATTTGATTCAATCAATTTGTAGCTCAATTCAAATACATTACAATTAGTTATCTTAAAAGATAAAAATTATTATAAAAAATAATGAGAAAAGAAATGTATTAATTAGCGATTCCTCAGTTGGAATGACATCGAAATTCTCTATTAATATCAATTTCAACACTCAAACAACAAATGCATTGTTTTTATATAATTTATATGAATTTAGTAATTATTGTAATTTTTTGCTATTTATTTATTTAGTAATAAAAATGTTTTGTCTAACAATCACTTCTTTACTTCTGATTCCATTTGATCTTGCTTAATCATTTCTGCCAATTTATCGCTTTGAAAAAGGAATGGATTGTTTCGAATAAATGTTATGAAACATAATTAGTAAATGTTGTCAACTCTAACCAATTATATTCCGGTTTGAGGTATGTTATTCTTTTTTTGTTCTTGTTCATTGAAGTTTCAAATTAAAATCATGTTTCGGTTGGAAAAACAAATTCCGAAAATGTTAGCGAATTTACAGAATAATTGAATTTAAATATAAGTTTGTGGTGAAAGTCATTTGATTGGAGTAATGAACTTTATTTTTGAACTTACATTTGATTTTCAAAAATCTATTTGAAGTCAAAATGACTGCAAAGAAAGAACTTATTTTTGATTTTATTTCTCCATTCAATGACTTTTATAGTAATCGCGAAACGTCTCAGAACATAGTCTCATAGCATAGTCATGCAATTCATAGATCATTCACTTGAATTACATAACAAAATGAACAGTGACTTATAAAAATCAATGAATTTCTCCTTCAAAACTTGTAGAATATATGTGATGAGTGTGCTTGAACAATTGCTCAATTGCTTTTCAAATAGAAATATTTATTTCGTAACAAATAATATGATATTTTATATGAATTTATTCATTCAATACATTTGTTATTCAAAAATGATATGATTTTAAGCAAAAGTTTGACAGACTTTACACTTTAATCGAAACTTTATTCCTATAGTAACTGATTGTTGTCTTTTCAGTTCAAAACAATTACAAAATTGTTTATACATTTGTCGCACAAATATCTCATTTTAATCGATTGTCAAATGTTTTGATTCTTGCAAAACATGAAAATTGGTTTTGTAATCATCGTATTTGTCACCAGATATTCATTAATTGTAAGAATGTTTGAAATTCTTCAAATAATTCGGAAATTTAGTCAAATATTTTTGAATTGAAATACAGGAAACCTCTGATAGAAATTTTAGCATAGATTACAAGAACAACCGTTTTGTCAAAGATGGCCAACCGTTCCGATATGTGTCCGGATCTCTGCATTATTTCCGGGTTCCATCCGTTCTGTGGGCGGATCGTATGATTAAATACAGAGCCGCAGGACTTAATGCAATTCAGACGTAAATATCGATTCAATATTTCAATCATTATATGGTTTTTGACATTGAATTTGACGCAAACAATATTTTTATTCCGGAAATTATTTATATTCTGCCCAATAGTTACATAGAGTGGAGTTCACACGAACCCGAGCCAGGAGTCTATGACTTTGACGGCGACAACGATTTGTTTACATTTCTTCGTATTGCAAACCAACAGAATCTATCTGTGATTCTGAGGGCCGGCCCTTATATTGACGCCGAAAGAGATTTTGTAAATTAATTTTCTTTAAAATGAGTGTCTAATTAAGGTTTGCAATGTTTGTCTTTAGGGCGGACTTCCGTATTGGTTGCTATCAATTGATCCTAAAATGAAAGTGCGTTCGAGTGATCCCAAATATATTCAACAAATAGACAAATGGTATTCATATCTTCTTCCAAGGCTTAGACCATATCTCTACATAAATGGAGGGCCGGTTATAATGGTTCAGATCGAGAATGAATTCGGAAGTTTTGGCTGTGATTTCGAGTATTTGACACATATGAGGGATCTGTTTATCAGTTATTTGGGAAGTAATGTAATTCTCTTTACGACTGATGGCGACAGTGATGGTGCTCTTGAATGCGGTAAAATTGATGGCGTTTACGCTACCGTTGATTTTGGTGTTAGTACTGATCCCAGCGTTGCGTTCGCCATCCAAAAAAAACATCAACAGTTTGGGCCAAACGTGAACTCAGAGTTCTACCCTGGTTGGCTCGACTATTGGGGAAGACCTCATTCGGTCACTAATAGCAGTTCTGTTTGTAAAGCAATAGATTGGATGCTTTCACTCGAGGCATCGGTCAATGTGTGAGCGCTCGGAGACTAACAATTCAACAAATTTTGATAACGATTCAAACAATATTAGGTATGTCTTTCACGGCGGCACTTCATTCGGGTTTAGCGCTGGTTCTAACATGGATTCGGGTTCATTTTGGGCCTGTCCTACTAGTTATGATTACGATGCGCCCCTTAATGAGGCGGGAGATCCCACTCCGAAATACTATGAGATGAGAAAAGTGATCGCAAAGGTCTGATTCAATCATTTCGTGAAAATTAATATCATCTAATTTCGGGAATCATTAGTATATGCCATTACCAGATATACCAGTGCCAATACCTTCGCTTAAAATGGAAACGGGTCTCATTCATATGACACCTGTTTCTGATTTGAATGATTTGATGGAAAATTCTAACGAAGAGATCATCTCTTCTCTATATCCGAAGACTTTCGAACAGTTGGGACAAAGAAACGGCTTTGTTCTCTACTCCACAAACATTACATTTCAGACATCAGATCCGGTACTTCTCAAAATCAATGGATTGGGTGATAGGGCACAGGTGTTCGTCAATTGGGTAATACTTTTGACCAAATGTTAAATGTTTTCACTAAACCTTTTCAATGAAATAGCAATTTGTGGGAACTTTAAGTCGAACTGAAAAGGCGTTTGAAATACCTATTAATGTGAAGATTAACTCAAGTCTTCAAATATTTGTTGAAAATGAGGGCCGTATCTGTTCGGGACCGTCAATAAGAGGAGATTTCAAAGTATGCCACGAATCTAATCTTCCATTTTGTGATCTAAATTTGTTTTTTTGTTGAGGGCATCACATCTAACGTGACTTTAGGTTCAAAAGTCTTAACGAATTGGAATCATTTGAAAATACGTTTTGAAAGCATTCAAACTCTTCACCAAAAATATTCACAAAATAAAGGACTCAAAGGATTTAAACAAAGAATTCCGACCTTTTATTGGTCACAATTCCAACTCAATTATAGTTCACCCGTTTTCGACACATTTTTAAAAGTGGACGGATGGGGAAAAGGCATCGCTTTCCTCAATGGTTTCAATTTAGGCCGTTATTGGCCACTCACTGGTCCACAAGTGACACTTTATGTGCCCAAACATCTATTTAGACCCCATCCTGAGCTGAATAGTTTGGTTTTGTTCGAATTGGAGGAAAGTCGTTGTCATTCATTAGATGACTGTACCGTTCAATTCGTAAAGACTCATGTAATCAACGGAAGCACTCCATACAACTCTTTTCAAAGTAATCTCAATTCAAAGACAATCGATGCAAACGATTACTTCAGCCCTCAATTGAATGACATTCAGTATATTTGATCGAAACCTTTATAATCCACTCTTTTTGATGTGTTGTTCATTCACTCAAATCTTTATTTCATTTTAATTAATTAAATTAATAACAATTTGACTTTAAATCAGTATTTAATTAAAGAAATAATTAATTGAAATAAAAGGGAATATTTGTACGAAAATTCTTGAGTAAAATAAGAATAAAATGTCCAAAACTTTTCGATTTGAGTTCATTTAAAGTTCTTTTTCACTGATTGACACGAATTCGGTTTTGAATTTGAAGAGTTCTGAGAATTGGTTCCAATTTGTGTGAATATGTCGTTTCTTACGACCCAAATAGACCTGGTTCGAATTCACCTGACTCTGGCATAAGTTTACTATACATAACGCTTGACTTTGACTCAAATTTGAAGGCAGGAAATTCTGAAAATTGTATTGATTAGGGCTTTATTTGATTTCTATTGGATAATACCTGTGCTGTGCATCCAGAGATCTGAAAATGGAGGAACATGGTAAAGTATTGCAGTTAAATAAGTTCAAAACACTTACTGTATTGTAATACAAATTGGCGTTACACAAAACACACTGGCTCTTTAAGAATAAACAATCATGATTAATTGGCATAAACTTATAACAATCAAATTTAAAAGAATTGATTGATTTTTATCTAATACCTGGAAATTAGAAACTTGGGAGTTAAGGCAGACCCGGATAACCTTAAAATTTGGAAAATATAAACAAGGTTCCTAATAATTGAATAAAAACTCACATTATTTTGTTTGAATTTATCCCAGAATATAGCACTCACCACAACACCCAAAAGTAAGAGAAAGCAAAGTTTTTGGGAAAACATTTCTCAAAGTTTGGTTCCAATTATTCTCTGCGATAGAAATGAGTAAAATAATGGATAGAACTCTGGTTTATATTCTTTTTTTAATAATTTTGAAGAGTTTCCAAAATATTTACATCAAATCAAAAGTGAGAATAATTTTAGAGAAATTAATTCAAAAGAGAATTGTGTTCTTTATTTAGACTTCAATTCTTTTATTTTACGGATTGATATCAATGTCATATCAAACCATTTGTGACAATAAAACACAATTCAATTGCAATTCTATAAAAATAATAAATAATGCCATAAATGAGACTCTATTTTATATATTTTCGAATCGATGTTAATATGAGTTACAAACAAACTGATAATCCCTCAAATTCTATCCATTATATGATATTTTCATATTAAAATCATTAATAATTGGATTCAATGTCAAAGTTGTTCACAACTAAAGTGTTTTTTAATTCATTAAAAGAAAAATTAAGCGGAAATCAGAAAAAGAACGACAAAGACATTAACCCGAAGGACACATTCAATAAGCAATTCAAGTATTAATTCTATTTTAAGTTTACTGGAGGTCTGTCTCAGAGAACAAATTACAAAGAATCTGTTGACAGTCGACCACAACAATATGTGGAGCAAAAGACATTTTCCCAATTATCCCATTCTTATGACAAATATAAGCCTCTTCTCGGAATGTTGGGAAACTTAATTGCACCGCTTCCCATTGGTATCTTACCATGTTTAAAAAGATATTTTTGTAAAATCAAATTGAATCTCAACTAATTAATGATAATTTCAGACAAATGCAGTGACTTATACTCAGTATAAGTCACTGTAGTGTCTTCTGGGCTCTCATTGTTTTGGTTGAATACAATTATCATCATATTGTCACTCATCAGACTCTCATATTCAGGGGTGGCCAAGGGGGGATAGAGTAATTGTCCTCTCCCCAGAGTCGAAAATTTGGCATTATCCCCTGGTTCCTTGGTTCCCCCTTTGTGTTTCTTGTCGAGTGAAGCGAGGCGGCAAAATTCAAAAAATCACCCCCTAGATCTACCCTCTAGAAATTTTTTGAAAAATTACCCCCTAGACCCCTCTATAGAGATCTCCAGAGTTTGGTCACGCCTGCTCATATTGTTCTGCAGATTGAGAGGAATCAAAGAGTGAGACATTAATTTTGATATTTAAATGTAAACAAAATTTAATTAAAGTCTTAACTTTAAGTCAATGGTTTGGCGATTGAATTACATTTCAATACTATATGAGTTCCACTAAATTCCCCGAAACTACAGAATTGCCTTATTTTTAATGATTTAAAACTTATCTCAATATTAAAGGAATGCTTCGAATGCAAACCAAAAAAAAAATATAGAATCTTGCATATTTTGTTGTTAGAATATGTTCAGAAAATAATAACTAAAGAATATTTAAATTGAGTTCTAGGTAGTTATGAGATGACATGATTTGAAATTACAAAAGTAAAGTATTACTTTAAATCACAACTCAGTTGACCACAACAGTGGTACAGTGTTTAGCGAAACTGTCGTCAACTATACCACAGTTGTGGTCAACTGAGTTGTGATTTAAAGTAATACTTTACTTTTGTAATTTCAAATAACTAAAGAGTTTGATAGACAAAAACGATCTTTTTATTTATGTCTCGCTTTCCCTAACTTAATAAGCAATGCATTAATTATAGCGCATGAAATCATAAAAGTTTCAAAAATGTAAATCAGTTTAGAAATTAGATTAGAAAAGGGTTCACACAAAAGTCAAAACTCCGACCGGAGGTCAGGCCAGCGATTGTCTCCTCAGACACTTCAAAATTATCAAAACACCAAATATTGAAGACATATATGAAGACTAATAGTTTTTTAATCAATGAATTAAAAGAAGGCGTCAAAAGAGATGCCGAAGAGATGGTACGAAACAAATTCCCTAAAAAGGTGTCAGAAATGGATACAGTCCTAAAAGAACAAAGATTTCGGTTACAGTGCGTTGATTTCAAGATTGAGCTCAATATACCTTTTGTGGATGGAATCGAGACATCTCCTGATGAGCCACCTCTCAAAAAGATGGCCAGACTTTCTCACGAGACTAGTAAAGAATGCCTTTCGAAAAAGCCGAGCTCTCATTCCAAGACAGGAGCCATCAATCGAAATAAGTATTTGGAAGAACTCATTTCAGTGATCAGACCTCTTATGTTGGAGTTCACTGATGACGTACTGTCACTGAAGATTGGAATCACTTTAATGATACCTAAAATAGAAGACGGAAACAACTTTGGAGTTGAGATACAGCGGGAAACGCTAGAAACTGTCGGTGTCCTCGAGGAGGATATGCACTGCAGATTGAATGCCATCACTGCATATTATACGAACAGAGCTGATCTCGTGGCAAAACTCATCAAAAACCCGTTGATTGAAGACTATCGAACTGCTATCGAGGAAAGAGACCAATCGTTTTATGCATTTCTTTGCATTAGTTCGGTGTTAATTCGCAACTATTACTCCATTCTTCACGACTTAGTTCTCAAGAATATCAATAAAATCAAAAATCCGAAATCTGGAGGAAATGAAGAAATGCTTTACTAATAGAGAATAGTTTGTTATACTGTAGTCACCACTTATTCTATGGAATAATGTTTAAAATAAAGTCACTGTAATTCAAATAAATTGTCAAACAATTTGTTTAATCAAACATTTCATATTTTTTTACCTCAAAATTAATTCAATAATCACTGCATTAATATTGAATTACTGTTCTTCTTGTGAGTCGTCCCCTCCCTTCTCTTCTTCGTCCTCATTCTCTTCCCGAATGGTTTTAGAATACAGAGAGAACAGCCATTCTTTCCGTTTGTCTTCCATAGAAGGGTGGAGTACAGCCCTTTGGCCCAATGCAGTCCTGCGATTAATTCTTTGCTGCTGACCAGTTCTCCAGCTTGAGATTGGCCTCAAACTATCCTTGCGCTGTGCCTTTATCGCACTCAAACGAGCCTTATTCCCATCAGCAATGGTCATAAGTGTAGGTGCTTTTACCATACGACTTTGGGCATATGGGTTTTCGCTCCAATCAATCTGTTCGCGGAAATTTTTGTAATAATCGCGATGTTTTGGTTTCAATTGACTATACCTTTCCTGAAAAAGTTCGAAATCTGTTGGTTGTGATACCTCATCATCAAGGTCTGGATCGCTGAGGTTAGGCATACTCATAGCTCTACGAGGAAGCGGACCATAACTCTGACGACCAAGAGGACTAAGAGGATGAGGTTTACGTTTATTACCCATTGAAAACACAGGTCTATTAAACCTCGGGTCATACTGATTGGCTAAATCTCCTTGACGTTGTGGAACTAATGGTGATCTTTCCGGAAACACCCCTTTCGGTAACTTTACGGTTGTTTCATAGCGAGTAAAAGGTTTAACTCCCGGCGGTTTGTATTCAAAAGGAACAAAACCACGATTTTCTAAATATTGTCGTTTTCGTGGACCCGTTGACGCATCCCTGAGCATTTCGTTGATATTCTGCCGTGAAAGGTTTGTCAGATTAATAACTTTATTATTAGTCCTAGTTAACATCCGCGGAGGTTCTCGAAGAGATCTAAGGTAAGGCTCTCCTGAAAGCGGACTCCTATATCGGCCAACAATTACTGGTTCTGGTATTGTATTAGCAATAGGCGGAGGAGGAGAACCAGTAGGTTGCATAGGTGTCCGCACCTTTGGTCTAACACTTGGTTCAGATTGTTGTTGAAAAGGTGTAATGTTATCGAATGAGAGCTCAGACATTTGCTGAGACAGGTCATATGCTGGTATGTCTCCCTCAGAGTATCTGCGACCTCCAGCCGACGGAATGTTCAGCGGTTGAGAAGGAGGCGGAAAAGAAGGCGGAGAAGGAGGTGGAGATCTGTAAGCCGGGAATGATTCAAATAAAGTACTCTGTTGTTGGGGTTCAGAAGACCCAGCAGGGTGCCTGCGACGCACTCTGACCTCCTCTGAAGAAGGTTGTTGAGGTTCAGGAGATCCAGCAGGGTGTCTGCGACGCACTCTGACCTCCTCTGAAGAAGGTTGTTGGGGTTCAGGAGATCCAGCAGGGTGTCTGCGACGCACTCTGACCTCCTCTGGAGATTGTTCTGTAACTGTTTGTGTGCGCACTTTTGGGCGGACACTGGGCTCTGTTTGTTGTGACGCCCGTTCCAATTGTGAGGCATAGTTTGATGTCTCCGATGTTTCCACTGAACTGAATCTGTCGGACAAGTTTGTAGGTCTTAGACTGGATGTGACAGCCGGTGATCCAAAAGGTTCTCGTGAAGAATAAGGCGAAGTAAAACTTCGATAGGGATCACTTCCTCTTGGTGCAGGAGAAGCAAATGGCTCCTGAGAACCATATGGTGATCTGAATCGAGTTTGTTCAGGTGTTGAGAATAGACCAGAGGAAAGTGTTGATGTGCTCGCTGTAGGAGAAGCAGTTGTGGGCGAAGTCCTTGCACTCACCTGTTGTAGAAGTGACGGAGGAGTATAAAGAGGAAATGTTGATGCTCTTTGCCTTCTTCTGGAGTCCTCCTCAAACGTCCTTCTGTTATCTTCCATTCTTTTTCTGTTCTGTTCGTCAGACATTTTGGTAATTTAATGTTCACTTTAATGAAATTAAAATCAATTGTTAATCAATTGTTTCATTTTTTAAATTTTTAAATTTAAAAGTAATTATTAAAAAGTGTTTTTTATACTACAGTTAAAACATTATTGTTGAGGATTTGAATGCAAAAATGTGAAACAATTATTGGAATACACAATTCACAATCTATTTTGACTGTAATTACTTAATCGGACTGAGTCTGACTGACCCGACGTTTAATAAGCTTAAGACTTTAATGCAAAAACCCACCTGACTCACTAAGTCGTCTTGGTCACCAGTGTTATAGTTCGCCTCCTTGTTATTACTATGCCAGATCCAGGGGTGTGAGAGAGGGTCTAATCCAAATTCGGTCTAATGTTTTACCATGAAAGATCCTAAATTAAATCAACTGTTAATAAAAAATGCATATTTTTAGCACTATTTTTGTAGTTTTCTATTCATTGCTAATAATTTATTGAATAATGTGTTTCATTATAATAAAGCATACCTTGAATTATTCTTCTTCTTCGTCGTCCTCTTCTTCGTCCTCTTCTGGAATGGTTTTAGAATAGTGAGCGAACAACCAGTCTTTTCTTGCATCTTTGATGGAAGGGTGTAATACAGCTCTTTGATATAAGCTTCGCCTCCGACCCCTCCTATCCTGTTGTGATGCCCTCACGTTTTTTAATAATTCCATTCGTTGTGTAGACATTTCAGACAATCGCTCCTTTTCGACATCACCGATGGCCATACGTGTAGGAGCTTTGACCATACGACCTTGGGCATATGGGTTTTCACGCCAATCTATCTGGTCGCGGAAATTTTTGTAATAATCTTGATGTTTTGGTTTCAATTGACTATACCTTTCTCGAAAGAGTTGCAGATTTGTTCGGGGAGGTTCATTACCAAAACCAGGAGAGCTGAGGTCAGGCATACTCATAGCTCTGCGAGGAAGCGGACCATAACCCTGGCGACCAAGAGGACTTAGTGGATCAGGTGGAGATTTTTTGCCCATTAGAGCCTTAGGTCTATTAAACCTCGGGTCAGTCTGATTCAGTAAATCTGTTTGACGGCTCGGAATTAGAGTCCTTCGCTGTGTCGGTAACTCAAACTCTCTGCGCGATTCTACTGAAGGTTGATAACGGATATAAGGCCTTCCACCCGGTGGTTTGAATTGAACAGGTTCAAAGCCACGATCCTCCAAATAATCTTCTTTACGTTTGTTCTTTTTGTTGGCCTCGTTTACCATTTCCCTGATTTGTCTCCGGGAAAGGTTTGTTAAATCTAAAGCTGTATTATCAGTTCGATTCATTAATTTAATTGGTTCTCGAAGTCTTTGAGGGTCGGGATCTCCTGTAATTGCGTTCCGGTATCGACCTACAATGTCTGGTTCTGGTATTCCACTAGCAATAGGGGGAGGAGGAGAACCGGTAGGTCGTAAAGGTGTGCGTACTTTTGTTCTAACACTTGGTTGAGTTGCTTGTTGTCTCGTGTCGTGACTCCATAGGTTAGGCAGAGGTCGTCTCAAAGAATACTGAAAATCTGAACCACCGAATGAGAGATCAGACATCCGCTGAGATAAGTCATCGGTAGGCATATCTCCCATCGAATATCTTCGACTCCCAGCCGAAGGTTGGCTCGAACTCCGCGTAAATCCAGAGGTATTATGAAAAGGATAACGATCATATGAGGTAGATTGAGCAGGGTAACGATCTCCTCTTGTTGAAGTCTGATTTTGAGTATAGGTCTGCTGTCTTCTGTCATGAGTTGGTTTCTCTGCAACTCTTTGAGTGCGTACTTTTGGCCGAACACTCGGCTCTGTTTGTTGTTGTACTACCATTTGAGGACCAGATTGAAACTGACTTCCAGTAGACTCTGTTTTTCCTTGATCTACGAATGCCGACAACTGAGAGGATGCACTTGATGACGAAGTAGTAGATCCAGAAGGTCCTTGAGAAGAACCATATTGAGTATGTTGAGGAGTTGAAGGAGTTCTAGGTCTAAAGAACGAACTAGAGCTACTTGCATCATGATATGAGGGAGTAGTATAACGAGAATGACCCTGTGCTCTTCTGCGATCTTCCTCCTCTTCCTCATAACTCCTTGTGTTGTTTGCCCTCTTTCTGGAGTTCTCATTATTAGACATTAGACTCAAGTTTTAAATGATTGTCAAAACAATAAATTGAACGACACTTTAATTAATTGTTTTATTATTATTTTTTTGAAAATAATTTTTATTTATTTCATTATTAAAAATATCTAAAATTAATAAAATAATGTAATTTTGACTCATTTTGCGTACTTGTGCTGGGCTATTTTCTTCAATTTGTATTTCTCTATCTTTCCGGTAACAGTTCGCGGGAAGTCATCAGCAAATTCAATATATTTGGGAATTTTGAAATGACTGATCTGTTCGACCAAAATGTCTTATTTGTTGAATTTTGAAAAATAATTTCTAAGATACCTTTCCCTTGCAAAACGTTTTAAGGGTTTGTTCGTCCAAATTGGTGCTCGCTTTTCTTTTAACGAAAGCAACCAATTCTTCTCCGAAACGCTTATCAGGAATTCCGACCACCTTTTGATAACTTTGAATATTATTCAATAAATTACTTTGATTTCAAACCTGGACATCAGAAACATCTTCGTGATTGATGAGGAAATCCTCAATTTCTCTAGGATATATGTTTTCACCGCCTCTTATAATCATTTCTTTGATTCTAGCGCTTACTGAAATGTATCCTTGTTCATCCATAACTCCAATATCACTGTTGATTATAAATTATGCAATTATTACATGAGTTTAGAAGCGTATGCCTCACCCGGTGTGATACCACTTGCTTTTGTCGATCACCTCCTTAGTTTTATCCTCTTGGTTCCAATAACCAAGAAATAGGTTATGACCTCTACAACATATCTCTCCCGACTGTCCAATTGGAGTGAGAGCACCGCTATTGACGTCTACTATTTTGACCTCCAACAGTTCTATAGGACGACCGACTGATTCAAACCGATGTTTCTCTGAATCATTAATCGAAGTGAATGTTATGGTAGGACTGCATTCAGTTGTTCCGTAAGGTATCTCAATTAAAAAGTACCAGTACAGTTAAAGGACCAAGTGAAATGCAAGCAACTCACTAATATGTGCTCTAAAGATGGGAATGCCTTCAGAACTGACTCAATCAAAGGACGAGGACAGGAACTTCCAGTCATAAAACCTTTCATTTAATGATAATCGTCAGCGAACTTCAAATAAATAAATTAATACCTCTTTTCAATGAACTCGTATTGAATTGTGAGAGATCTGTGCCCAACATATCGATGAACATGGTAGGTGTGCCATAAACAACATTACATCTTAAAACAATTGATACAACTTTTAATTGAATGCATTGTCATTCTGTTCGACAAACCTATAGTTCTGAATGGCTTTCAATGATTCAATTGGATTGAAAGTCGGCGCCGGAAGTACTAGAGTTCCTTTATTTAAAGAAGATAAAAGAGAGCCTACAACTGACCCGAAACAGTGGTAAAGAGGAGGCGGAACACATAGTATTTTATCTGTAAGGTCTTCGAGCGCCCGTTTTCCGCATAAATATGCGTTTTGGAGAACATTGAAATGGGTTAGAGCCGCACCTTTCGGGTGTCCCGTTGTTCCAGAAGTGAACTGAATATTAATGGGTTCGTCGAAATCAAAACTCGTTTCGACATTAGTTTTGCCGTCAAATTGAGAAATAAATTGATTGAAACGAATCATTTTGTTTGGCGCACATTCTTCGCCATCATTGCTGTCGATCATCAAAATATTTTGAAGGGTTGGTATTCTATGTGCTGAGCACTCAATTATTGATTGCAATTAATAGTGATATGACTCACACTTAACTTTAACTCCAAACCCTTGGCTCAGAATATTTGGATCTAAACTCTCTAATATTTGACAATAATTTGTTGATTTGAACTTTTGGCTACTAATCAATGTATGACAACCGACCAAGTTCAAACAGTATTCTAATTCTGTTGCTTGATATCCAGGATTTACATTAACCTGAGAAACATAATATAGGAAGATACTTTTATCAAACTGTCTTCGCTCGTACTTATTGAGAACTGACCAAAATGAGACCTAATTTGGCCGTGGCGTACTGAGCGACCACCCATTCGTAGCAATTTGGAGCCCAAATTCCAACCCGACATCCTTTGACACATCCGATACTTAAAAGACCTTTCGCTAATTTGTTAGCCTTTCGCCAGATTTGAGCACAAATTATGAGTAAATTCTAAAGCAGTCAATACTCACGTCTTCATTGAGTTGTGTATAAGTTTTACTAATATTTTGATGCTGTGATATGAGGGCTGTCTTATCGCCGCTATCTTCTGACCTGTTCTCAATAAGCTGACCGATGGTTAATGGGGACAGACTCTCATTCGATTTCGTGAAAGTATAGCTATATTTAGATCGTTTTGAGATTCTTAATTTCAGATAACTATTTAAAATACGGAAATTCCTAATTAAAATCATATCTATTAAGTTTAATTTTTTATAAAATGGAAGAATTAAATGGAAGTATTTTTTTTTATCAAATAAACATTTTTGACATTCAAATGATTTTGAATTATTTCATAAAAAATCGATTCGTTAAGAAATTGATAACTTTTGTCGATATGTAAGTAAACTCAAAGTCTAAAAGTTTATGAAACTCATTGACTACAATTTAATCGAGTTTTGAAGAACCGTTGACTATTTAAAAGGAGTAAGGTAAATATTGCCAAATAATAAGCATAAGTTCATGACTGGAATTTGGAGTTAATCCCTAAGAATTGATATTTTGTTAAAAGTTATCGAAAACTTTGAGCCCTTTGTAAGCGATAAATGTTTATCAAACAAATAATAAAAACTTTGGACTTTATTTGTACTAAAAATATGAAAAACAAATTTTATTAAATATATTCTCATTTAGTTTAATAATAAATATATTGAAAACTATTACAAAGAATTAATTGTATTGACTTTAAAACCATAAACAGTTTTTAAACAGCTTTTGATAAATAAATTTTAAAAAATGTCAAATAAAAGCTCTTAAACGGAAACACTTCCTTCCCTGAACTTGGATTTACCGATTAGAACATTAACAAGGACTGGTTGTCCAGCACGAGTGGCTCGCTTTGCCTCTTCAAATGCTTCGTTGAGTTTATCCTTGTCTTCTGCGTCTAAAACAATGCCTTTAGCGCCGAGTCCTTCGACAGCCTTATGATAAGGGGAATAACTCAGATTACAGGCCACGTCTGAACCCAACATAGGTTTCTGTTCCCGAGCTATTTGTGTCCAACAGGCGTCGTTGCCCACCACTGCCATTATAGGCAGCTGTTTGACAATCCATTAGTATTGAGTTAGTATTGAATTTGACAGAAAAGAACTTACTTTATGTCTGACAAAAGAGTCGAATTCAATTAGAGAATATCCGAGCGACCCGTCCCCAAAAATCACGACAACATCAGACTCAGGTCGAGCCAGTTTAGCCCCGAGAGCAAAGCCCGCGCCTACGCCAAGTGTGCCAAAAGCTCCTGGATCTAACCAACGAAGTGGTCCGCGCGGTTTCAAAATATAAGCTGCGGAACCAACAAAATCACCCCCGTCAGCCACAAGAATTGTGTTATCATCCAAAGTGTCGTCCAAATCGTGTAAAACCTTTTCAAAGTTCAATAAGAAATTAAAGTACAGTCAAACCTCCATCTAATCCTCGGCATCGGTTCAGAGATTATAACAAGGTTAGCTTAACATTATTTTCAATGAGAGTGAATTGCAAAATTGAGAGATTATAACCAGGGATAGATTTCAAAGAGGGGAATATAACCAAATTGGACTGTATTCAGAAAAATGTGAAACAATTAAATTACTTTCAAAGGATTGAGATGTTCTTCGGGTACGCTTTCGGCCAATTTTTTGGCGCTCTTCTCCTTTTCATCTTCTCTGGTTCTTAGAGTATTAATCCATTCGGGATCCACTTTGTAGTTACCCAAGGATTGAGATAATTGAACCATAAACTGTGCGGAGTCTGCCTGTACTGCGAGCTCAGGATTCCAAAACATTTTTGCATTTTTATAGAGTTGTTCTTTACTTCTGTTGATTGCAATCACTTTAGACTTCTTGGAGAAGACTCTGCCGTAAGACAATCTGAAGTCAGCCACACCACCGCCTAGTATTACGACATCGGCTTCTCTCAGAGCTTCTTTTCTGGCCTGTTTCATATTGATAGGTGACGACTTTCCTAACAGTCCTCTGGCCATACCTCCCAAATAACAGGGAATTCCTAAAGCCTATAAAAATTGAGTCAATGCAATGGTTGTATGAGTGAAGACAAACCTCTATGGCTTCTCTAAGTTTGTCGGCACCGATGGGAGGTAACACAGACTGCGAGCCCAGAATAATGAGAGGCTTCTTAGCCTTAGATAACATTTCTACTGCGGTCGACACTTGACTATTAGATGCAAATGGAATATCAACCGGCACAGGATGTGTTGGTAGCTCCTGATCAAAGGCACCGGCGAAGAGATTTTGCAGATAATTGTTTAAATACCAATTAACCACTTTACCGATGAGACCCTTTCCTGGAGTGGCTGACAATATCTCTTTCTTAATGATATGATAGGGATATAACACATCAATAGGAAGCTCAACAAAAACAGGTCCAGGAGTTCCGCTTTGAGCCACTTTGAAGGCTTCTCTTAATTTAGGAACGATATCACGAACTTTGGTGATAGAGATCGCCATTTTGGTTATCGGTTTGAATAGAGATCTTCAGAATCAAACAAATGATAGGCTTTCACTCGATTTGAATCTCAAACTATACTCACAATTGGTCGATGTCCTGAAGAGCTCCCTTCCCTTTGAGCAAAGAGGCAGCCGCTCCGCCCAACACGAGAATCGGTGATTCAGCCATCTGTGCATTTTTCACTGCAGTCACAGTATTGGTAACACCAGGACCGGCGGTGACCACTGCCACGCCTGGAATGCCAGTGAGTCTGGCGGTGGCGTCGGCTGCAAACACAGCCGTCACTTCATGTCTGGTGTCCACAACTCTTATGCCTATTTTTTCAGAAGCGGTCAGAATAGGAGCGATATGACCGCCGGAAAGAGTGAACACATTCTCAACGCCATGAGATCTTAGTACAGACGCGACTAACTCTCCCCCGTGTCTCAAACTTTTCTCATCGGCCTATTTGTGGACACAACACAACAGTTTTTCATTAAATGCAAATTAATTGATTAAACAAAACAATTAGAAACAAGTAAACAGTTTGAGACAACAAATGAACATTTGTTTCAATCAATAATAGATACGAAAGTGTTTAATGAACTGATAATTACGCGATGAAAGTAATGGTAGAAAATGTTGGCTCTTCGTAACCACATATTTAATATCATAAGCAATGGATAGAAAGTCTGCGCCACACAGACACTGATCATCAAATAGAAAGCCACTGATGCCAATGGCGAAGACAACACATCCATTATTGAGGTGTAGAGGGAGCGACACTAATACCAGTTTAGCCTTGAATGTCAATCTGGTCTACTAAACAATCCGATCAAATCAGATGTGAGATCAATTCAACGCAACTTTTATATTAAATTCACAGCACTTTTCTCTGATGTGGCATAAACTTCGTTTACCTATTGGTTCGAGGAATTAGTTATTACCTTTGAGGAAAACTAATTGAAAAACTATATAATTGATGCACTCGTGGCGTATCTCACATCAAATCAATCGCATAAACACTTTAAAGTCAGCGCTTATTTGCATTCATTTACATATAAAACGACACTATATTCACACACACACACAGAGAGAGAGAGAGAGAGAGAGAGAGAGAGAGAGAGAGAGAGAGAGAGA
>JAQGCS010000030.1:0-49720 GCA_034702105.1 Fuscozetes fuscipes
GCAACGCGAACTGACTGCGCAGTCAATTTGCTTGCCAACAATAAATTAAGTACATTTTAAAAATTAAATTACGTAGTCATTAATTAATATTCAATTGTTTGACACAAACACAGAGAAAATAATGTGTTTAAACACAAGTAATATATTTTCAAATCACAGCAAAACATGCGGTTAATCACATGACTAGTGCTGTAATTAACCGCATGTTGTGCTGTGATTTGAAAATATATTTCTTGTGTTTAAACACATTATTTACTCTGTGTTTGCCATAAACTTTTCAATTAACATGGCTAGAGATGGGAAATAACAAGGGTAGGTCGGGTACAGACGGGGGGACGTAATTGTTTTTCTCGGTGTAACCACAATTGCCTTTAATAATTATCTAAATTTTTAATTACTATTCTTGATATTCTTGCAATTTGGTCAATCAATTATTAATTGATTGATTGATTATCAATCAATTTGAAGGGAAGGCAAAATAACTGGATCACATATCGATCACATATTGATTGATAAATTCATCAAACAATTAGAGGCAAAGTTTAAGCGCGATCCATTTGTCTTACAATCGATTCGATATATTAACAATTGATAGCAATTATGTCAACCGATAAATGTGTTCACAAGAATTGGAGTCATGTCTGTCACCATATCTGCGGTCGACTGCTATCCGACAAAACGTTTGTCATTCACTTCCAAACTTTGTCGACAAATGCAGAGAAAGTGAGTCATTGTTTGTCCCAACAATTTGTTCGCCAACTGTTAGACCAGTTCTTAACGATCACCGGTTCGGCTAAACATCAGAAGTATTGGGAAAAAGCAAAAGAGTTTCGAATTGAAGGCAACGAATGCTTCAAAAAGAAGTATTTCGAAGACGCCGTCGAAGCTTACACTCAGGTATTAAACAATTGTCTCATTTGTCATATAATTATCTATAAAATGATTTTTAATTTGAAGGCAATTGTTTTCGCATCGATTCCGAACTCGAGTCAGACAATTGAGGCCAACAATGAATTATCTCTGAGTTTCGCCAATCGTTCGGCCGTTTGGTATCATTTGAAACAATACGACAATTGTTTGTCTGATATCTCGAATGCCTTCAAATATGACTATCCTTTGAGTCAAACCAAACTTCTATTACGAAAAGCCAATTGTTTTATTCAAAAGCAATGTTTTAGTGACGCAAAAGACGTCTTCGACTCCATTGACTTCAATGAAGAGTCGGACAAAAAACAATACGAAACTCAGATTAAAAACTTATTGGAGATAATCGACAAAAATGGTGCGAAAAACCCCTCAAAATGCATAAACAGAACAAAACCCAAAACTCAAATAAAATTTGTAAGCAATGAATTGATGCCAAACGCGAGTCAAGCTCTTCAGATGTGTAGTTCCGAGACTAAAGGACGTCATATCATTGCCAAAGAGGATATTCAAGTGGCAGACATTCTATTTATGGAAAGGCCTTTTGCTTCCGTACTTTTGCCTCAATATTATAAAAGTCATTGCAATCACTGTTATAGAAAACTATGGAATGTGTCAGTTATGCCCTGCTTCAACTGTTCTCAAGTCAGGTATTGCAGTGATGAGTGTGCAAAAGAAGGTTGGAGTCAATACCATCAGTTGGAGTGTGGACTCTTGGATATCATGCATGACATTGGAATCGCACATTTGGCGTTCAGAACTCTTCTCGTTTGTGGTGTGGATAATGCGATTGAGGTGTCCTCCAATCCCAACTTATTCCTCACACCGTATCAGAACGACTATCAATCAGTCTATGCTTTGGTCGACCACTCGAACGACTTTTCATTAGAAGACAGTCTTAACTATTCATTAGTGGCTTCACTTCTATTGATTTTAACCGAAAACTTGAATTTAATTAAAAATGAAGACAAAAACTATGAAATATTGGGTGGAATTGTATTGAAGCACATCCTTCAGCTGATAGGGAACGGACACGCAATCTCTTCTAATGAAAACATTGAACATTCGTACGGTTTAGCGTTTGAGGACAAACGTATTGCGACTGCGATATACCCGACCGTCAGTCTGATGAACCACTCGTGTGATCCCAATATTTGTGCCGTTTATGACAATCGACTACTTATAGTGAGAGCCTCTAAACCTATAGCCAAAGGACAAGAAGTGATGAACTGTTACGGACCTCATTGTAAACGAATGCCAACTAAAGACAGACAAACAGCTCTTATGGAACAATACTTTTTCAAATGTGAGTGTATTCCTTGTCTGAACGGTTGCGAAGACAAGAGTCGTGCCCTGAAGTGTAACCAATGCAATGACGCCATCATTTCTCAAGAGTCGAAGAATTTCTGTAGAAATTGCAACAAAACTGATTTCGATATCGAATCAATTATCAAAGAGGTGGAGAGGGGTCTCACTCTTCTCAGCGAAGGCTCCCAATTGACTGACGACAACAACTTATTAGAATCTGAAGCAAAACTTCTGGAATCGTATCGAACCCTCGAAACTGCTTTGTATTCAAAGAATAGAAATTTGGGTAAAGTTTTGGACGAATTGAGTCGATGTTACTCCCAGATGAAGAACTGGTCAAAAGCCGTTCACTTCTGTGGACTGAGTGTTGATATCGTTGAAGAGGTTTTCGGCGAAACCAGTATTGAACTGATCAACGAATTAATCAAATTAAGTGAACTGCAGTTCCAGTTATTTAATGAAAAGCAATCCGTCGACGAGAGTTTGTCTTCAGCCAAAAGTTGTCTCATAACTACTTCCAAAGCGATTAAACTTCTCACCAATTATTCGATTCCAAGTGAAGACCACAACTCACCACAAATGAGACAAATCAACGAATTGGAGGAAAGACTCGTTTATTGTGATTTATTTGTAAAACAATTTGCAAAAAAGCAATTAAACAAATTTTTCTGAAGTTTCACAAATATTTTGTAATTATTTAATTTTAAATTAAATAAATTTCAATTTAGTTTTTTAACAACAAATGTGACCATAAATCAAATAAAAACAAAGATATTTTGATTTAGAGATGACTCAAATTAGAGATTATCGCGAAAGAGGTTCAGACTCTGAATCAGATTCAGAGTGGGGCGACTCGGAAGTCAAAGAAGGCGGAGGTGCCGGCGGGTCGGCCACAGCCGGTATAATTGGTGCGAATTCGTTGACACCATTTTCCACAATTGTGTTAATTATGAGCTGATTGTGGCCAACATTTGGTGCGTTGTTTGCATCCGTGCGGAGCATTCCTAACAAGAAATGAATTCGTCCCCGAAGGTAGTCAATTGGATAGTCTTCAGGGATGTGTTGGCGAAACCGATTGACAATATGCTGGCCATTAGGCAGGGCTTGGATTAAACCATCGCGAAGGCCCACAATTGGTTGTGGTACTTCATTGATGCCATAGAATCGATGAATGTATTCGTTTATAAGCTCAATAACTTCCTGGACAATCATATTATTAGCCATACTTGTGCTGACTGTCTGATGTCGTCTTCTCAGATGTGATTCATATAATGATTTTCCCCTCATTTTAGTCATATTTCGAAAACGAGTTTATGATAAAAATTTTAAGATTGAGTCAAATGTTGGCCGCAATCAACTAAATGTACAAATGATTAGACATTTGACTCAAATATCGATTTGTTTGGCACTCGACTCAAACACCACAACAAATGAGAGCTTTAAACTCCTGTCACGTGACTCACAAACACATGAGTCGTCTATTGTTTATGTTTTTTAAACATTGGTTTCAATCAATTAATTGTTATTTCAATTGAAATGTATTTAAGAAAACCACTGAAAAGTTTACAATTAGTGTAAGTTTTGTTCATTTATTTATCAAATTATACTTCAATTGATTTGTTGTTAATTTCAGAGTAAATCAACAAAAGTGTGTGAATTGGTGTCGAATTGTTGTCAATCGGCGGTATCTCAACGATGACAACAATAAAGATAAAAGTATTGAAGAAATAGACGAACAGAATCGAGTCGATCGCCGAAAATCTGAGGACAGAGTTGTTATCGCAAAACAACATTTAAATGAATTGATCGCTAACTTAAAGTCGAAGACTGTTTTCGGTGAATCTGATCCCAAATTAAAAGAACTTTTGGCGAAACCTAAATTTCATATCAGAAAAAGTGCCCGAAATGAGGAACAGTTCAACAAAAAGGATGAAAACATAAATGAGTAATAAATTAGCCATAATTTGAATGCCTTTTAAAAGATTTGTTTGTTTAGAATCAGTGATGAAATCGACAAACGATTAGTTTTGGCCGCAAAAGGAATCGCGAGTACTCTCAGTGCCGAACACTCGAAGGAAACCGAAAGCGATTTATTGAAATTACTTAAATTGCAGGCATTAGAGACAAATTTGGCCAAACAGGGAAAACCTCTCACCAAAAAAGACTTGACGTTAGTTGTCGTCAAATGCTGTCTATCTTTGACTCAAAGTGTTTGTTTTGAGCAGGTCCCTTTTGGGTGATATGAAAGTCGTCAAAGAAGACCCGACTGAAGACAAAACCTTTGAGGACTTGACGTTTAAGAGAACAGAAATGACAGGCAATATGTTTGGTGAAGGCATCCATTTTAAAGCAGAGCGAAGTTTTGCCGATCCCGCCATTGACTCTGATTTTCAAGCCCGAGGAAAGAGAAAACCTTTTGAGGACAAGTTTTACGATCAATCCGTTACTCATTCTATGCTTCAAAAGAGACGATCCACTGATTCTCCGCAAAGGGGCGACAAAATTAATTTGTTTACCGGAGAAAGTATTGGAATTTTCGAGTCTGATATGCAAGAGTCGACCGATGAGCCCAAAATGTATATTTGGGACCGATATGTAAACGATGAGCTCCAGTATATGGTCATTCAGCCACCAAACAATGCATTCGAAGACATGATTCTATTGACAGAAGAGGGAAAGCTTTGGAAGTTTCCCATCAACAATGAACAGGGTACGTATTAATTACAACTTCCCTCTCTCTTTTATTTTTATTCTGATTGATGTCTGACAAGTCTTTAGAAACCATTTTATTGTTTATTAATAGAAATTTGAGTTCAATTTCGAGATAATTGAAATCAATGTTTACTTTGAGTGACAAAACATTTCAGTAAACAAATCACTCATTGGATTAAATTGACTGCAATTCTCTCATCACTTGTTCAGCACTTTTTTTATGGTTCACTAGTTTTTGAGGTTTTGTTGAATATCTATAAAACCCAATATTTTCATTTCAGAGCATTTTATATCTATTCTTAGATTTAATCCTCAGAAATGTCAGACTTTTATAAAATTAATTTTGATTTAAAGGTCTGGAAGAGGAAGAAAAGGTGCCCTTCTATGAACATGTTCTACTCGACCATCTTTTGGAAGGTTTTCCAGAGACGGGTCCCGTTCGTAAGTTTATGGAATTAGTGATTTTGGGTCTGTCATCCAATCCGTACATAACTGTGGAACGAAAACACGCAACCGTTCAGTACTATCGACAATATTTTAAAGAAAGAGAGGAAATGTTGGAAATAGCCGGTGCTCTCGGGTAGAACCTGACACACTTTAATTGATTTGCTTTATTTGATAAATTGTTTTGCATTACAAGTAAATTAAGACATAATTGAAATATAATTTTATTTCTGTAAATATCGAATAATAAGAGGCAGTGAATAGTCTATTGTTTCAAACAATTAGTTTGAATTGTTTTTGTCTATCGATTTATTATTAGAATAGTTTTGAAAATGTTTTGTATAAAAGCAAAACAAAGTTCGTAATTATTCGTCTGATTTCTGAATGAGTTTTTAAACATAAGTTCTTTTGTGGAAAACTTTGAAATATTTGAAAAAAGAAATTAATTTATTGTCGAAACAAAACAAAATAATTTAGAGTAAACTGTAAATTAAAGCTGTTTTCCAGTGTTTTGATTGAAACAAAAGTCAAATAATAATAAGAATAATAATTAGCATAAAATTATGTGCAGTAATGAAAAGTTAAGTCAAGTGACCACCAAATTGTTGTTATTCTCTTTTCTCATCATTTTAAGTGTTAATCGGCATATCTTTTGACTGATCGGCCACTTAGACGGCACAGGGCTTTACATGTGTCGGGTGTTGCCGAAGTTGATACCACTGGCATTGGCTCCTTTGTTTGTGCCGTACTGTAAATTGATGACACCCTCTCCGGCGCGCAATTGATCTTCGGTGAAGTGTCTCTTGTTCTCGTCGGCGGGTTTGGGTCCGAGGAATGGTCCCGGCCATTCGGGGTGCAGATAGCACTGAAATTAGTACATTTTTGTTAGTTACCTGTTCAATTATGTTAGATGATCAACTTACTGTTCGACCCAATGCACAGATGCTTTGCGTGACCTGGGGGATATTTCTTCTTTCGTAGAGGTCTACAGTTTGGAAAACATCAATATCTGGAACACCATAAGATTTAATAGCGGTCTGAAATTTGTTAATATTTTCCATCATTTTGAACTGTCCTCCTTGGGTATTGATTTTTGGAATCGATCCGGGCTTTAACTTATTCATCAATCTTTTTCCGATTAATCAAACATTAATTTATGAATTATATTCTTAACTAATATGTGTTCAAACCTGCAAAGGATCGTTCCGTCGCGGAGAACATCTTCGAACGGACCCGAAGGGAGACGTTCCCCTAAGACGGCTTCTATCCAACCCAACACTTCCGCTTCGAGCTGTTGATCTCTCTTTCCTGCGATCTAAAGGTTAAAAATATTCATTCAAAACATTGTCTGCATTTTCGCTAAGCATTTGTTTATCTTTGCATCAAATCTGTTCAGAATATTCTTCAACTTATGCTTAATCTGAAGATTTATTCAATGTTGAGCTGAAAATATCTAACCTTGAATATTTTGTTAGTAAATAAGATATTCTCTTTAATTAAGAGTATACTCATTTATTTAATTCCTTCAAACTTATAAAAACAAGAAAATGTGCATACTATTTCTCAAATACCTACACTTATTTTCTTGCAAATCTACTCAAAATTCAAGGAAATTAGGTTTGATCTCAGCTTATTTTGGATTATACTCAAACAGAATAGTTTGTAATTTTTGCAACAAGTAAATATTATTTTAAGAAATTATTCAAATAGTAAAGGAATGAATGTTTGAATTGGTTCTGAAATTTAATCTAATTTTTGTTAATCAGTCAAAAAATTGAGAGCTATTTGTTTCTGAACATGAATTTCATTGAATTGAAGAGTGATTTATAGTCTGAGCGTAACTCAAGTCATGCAAATCAAAAAACTTTGAGACAAAAATTAAAAGTCGTTTACTATAACCAAGATCTAATTTTAAACCAAAGGCCAGGCGAGTGGCAGAGATGTAATTCGCTAATTCTTAGATAAAGGATTTCTTATTCCTCTCCCTTATTGTAAATATATTTTTGGTTTTATGCGATCTCTTATTCCCAGTAATAAAACACTAAACTCTCAGTTGTGCTGACACAAAAAATTTGCTCCGGATCAGTTCGCACAGTATTTGCAAAGACAAGATGTCATTCATTATACAACTGTTCAATTGATAGAACCCATCCCTTTCCTGTTAGTACAACACTAAAAACAGAATAAAAATATTCTGTTTTCTAACACTAGTTCTAAAACTAAATAATTGTTAGCAAAGAATGAGTTTATAGATTAGTATTCACTCATAAAAACAGTTGAATTCACTTTTGAAAAGCCATAATATAATCCGGAAAACAGTTAACAAATTAGATGAAGAAAAGTATCACTCATTTAGTCATTGAAGAAGTTATTTAAAATTAGAAGCGATTCAAACAATAGCTGAATATCCGAACGGAATAATAGTCCGTCGAATGGAAGCATTTATTAAATAAAATTGAAACTAAAATATAAGAATTAGAATTAAACTTCGGGGACAGTCGTCGGTTGGACTTACTTTGTTGGCCACTTGGGCACTGAGACCGTAGTTGGCTCCTCGAGACGCCATTTATGATGAGATATAAGTGAGTCAAAAGATAATGATTGGTATCAAATAAAAGCTGCAAACTATTGTCGCCGAACACAACACTGAGCGCACAGATCCCAACTCAAGAGAACAGTTCACAACTGTAGACCTTTTGAACGAATGAAAACAGTCACAGAAGATAAGAGCGATGAGTATTCGCCTAATATCCAAAAATATCCTTTCAATGGAGAGATGGAGTCTACGCCCAACTCTACACACGTCGGGCTTATATGAGAGATGCGATTCGTATTGCATCCCATCATCACTTGTGATGTCATAAGTCGTTTCCATATGTGGACCTAAAAAGAACACAACTATTCCAAGAGTTGAGGACTGGTATTACGTTTCGCGTTTCATGACTATCGCAGACGAAGTTTATTAACTGAAATATTACTCACTACTAGTGATGCCGTTTGCGTATACTATTTGGACACAACCAAACTCTACCATCATATCTATTCTTATTTCTAGATTTTAGGCTCAAAACCGTAATTCATTTAAGTCTTTGCTATCGGTTACTATGGAATGGTATTCGGCATAAGATGTTCAGTGCTGTTTGTCATCATTTCAATGCCATCCTTTGGCATTAGGCCTCACCTGTACTCTCACTCAGACAGATATAGCACTTGTGGCCATGTGTGGCACTACCATAACATTCTTCGCATAACTCTTGCTTTGACTCATCCGAGTATTCCCATCACTAAAACCCGAGAATATTATTGATTGCAATGCTATTCAATCGTTTTGCTAATTGATGCAACTATTCACTCGATAGTCTATTATAATTTGATTATCATTTCGTTGAAAAATTAAGAGAACCCTCAGAATAAATAATAAATTTATCCAAATTTTGTTTATTTGTGTTCCCTTTACTAATGCATTGATGAGTTTTAGAGAAATTGTTTCAAATAAACAAATGCTTGAATGAAAATTTCATTAAATATTTTGAAATCTTGTTTTTTATCAAAAGATAAATGAAAATCTTATTATATGAGTGAAAGTTTATGAACCGAGACATTTGAATTTTCATTATCATTGTCAGACATTTTTATAACTAAAGAGTTAGCATTTAATTTGAAGATCAAATTCGCGCTGATGTCAGGCCTTTTGTCAGAATTTGTTACAATTAATCAAATATTTTTCATTTAATTTTATTATTTGCTTCAAAAACTCTTTGAGAATGTTTTTGCATCACTTGGAATGAGTGAGTATTGCTTAGGCTAAAGGATTTTTGTTAACTTTCGATAAACAAAATAACCAAAAAAAGATACATTTTTTAAAAAATGAATTCTTTTAGATATAAAAATAAAGAAAATTCTGGAATTTCTGATTGATTCCCAACTAATTGCAAATCGTGTTAATCATTGATATTATTCATAACAATGATCTTTGGATAAAATTTAGAAAACTATTTATGATTATCTATTGTTTGGCATATTATTAGTTGTAATGAATGAATGAGTTGTGTGTCTGTCTCTATAAATAAATGTTTTGTTTCACACATTTCATGTAATCCATTGTAATGCAAACTGAAATCAGCTTTGGATACATTTGAGTCTTTGTAACCCATTATTCAAACTTTGCTTTTGGTTTTGGATCTGAAGCGCTAAAGGAATTGACAAAAGAGGAGTCAATGTTTAAAATGAATAAAAATGTTGCTTTCAAATGATTGATGACAATTAAGTTTAAAAATACTGCACTTCTGTTATATTTGGCATCTCTTCGATGCAATTCTCAGATATTTTACATAAAAAGTTATGCAAAAATCAAACCAAACGAAAAATAAAATATTATAATAAAACAACTAGTTAGTTAATAATTAACTTTAAATTAGAACCGAATTTTTAAATAATTCCTTTCAAAATGGCTTCTATTTGATTGCATTAATAAAAGGCTCCAGGAAGTCATGCATTTATTTTTGATTTTTGTATCCTCATCCTTTATTCCAATCGCCCACTCAATCAAAGTTCATATTTGATGAACCCTTAAGTTCGGTGAAAATTCAAAGCATTTTATTTATACAAAATTTTATATCCCATGTGAGAAAAGACAGAGAATTACTTATATATATCCAAAAATACTCATTAATATTGAGCTGAGTTATCACTTTTGCATAACAGCTGAAAAGATGATCATTCAATTAATTGATATCAAGAGTCCAACATGATCAAGCTCCTCAAAATAATCAGGTTGTCAGGTTTTCTCTGACCAAATATTTGTCAATTTTTTATATGAGGTAGTTAGGAGGTTAAATTTAGCAATCTCAAATCAGGCACAACAGTTCACATGTACTTGCATTAATTGTTCGTACGTCAACATTAGTAAATGAGTTTATTGAACAAGCAAGGTCTAGTGAAAATTTAACTGCTCGCTGATTCATGCATTGGAATCGATGAAAATATTTGTTGATTTATGGTTCAGTCAGACTATGTGTTAAGAAGTAGAGTAAAAATTCTAATTTTAAATTAAAATCTGATTTGTGTTTAAATCATTAGAAGTTTTGATTTATCGGTGATTTGTTTGGCATTCAGTAATGAACTGTAATGAACTTAATTATGTAATTAATTGATTGTTCAGTTTGTCAATACAGTCGACTCCCAACGTGTTTATCAAACAAACAGCGATTAAAATTCACAAAAATTATATTCAGTACAGAATTAATGATATTTTCTGCGAAGATATCGAAAGATTCACTAAAAATATTCACCGAAAAGATTTCGCCGCAAAAGATTCACTAAAAATAACCGAAAGAACAGTCAATCTATGCCTCAATTTATTAGTAGTGATGACTCGTATTTTTTGACTTCAAGTGTTTTACCAATAATTTATTGGTCTATGAAATATTGGTTTCAAAGCAAATGAGAAGAATCTAACCTAAGTTGAGGGTAAGCTCAGTTTATTTTATTTTATTTTTTGTTCCATTGTAAAACATCGTTAGAATCTTATCCTAATTATTTTATTAAAATTGTTTTCATACTTCCAAAAGAACATGCTAATTTATTTACATTTTTTCGTTTTTATATAAATTTATATAAATATTCTTTGCCTTCAATTTCTGGTATTTCTCTAATTCTATACAATTTTCATAAATTCTTAAAACTTTGTATTTCGCTGTTTGGCACCAGACTCGCACCTGGAATATATGCTGAGCCCAAGTCGAGAAATAGTGTAATTCCTTTGAGATGTGCCAAATTTGCAGCCATACGGTTGCCATTAATCTGAAGATTAAAACTAATAGAAAATAAATGAATAATAAATACATTCATTTCGTTTGTGTTACAATAAATCTCTTATCACTGAAATAAATGTCTGACAAAAAAGAAGAATTTATTGGTATATACATATCGTTGGTATATATGTATATATTGTTATATAACTTTAAAAGTACTTCACATTTGTTTTTATTGTTATTTTTTTAACTTGAAATGTGTTTCTCAAAATTGTTGCAATCATTTGGAACAAATCTTTTTATTCAATTCCTGAATTAGTTTCGTAGCTATTTTCGACACAAATGATTCTTGGATCTGTTTGCAAGATCTGATATTTTGGATTCGCCCACAGATTGCTATTTAATTACCAACAAATTCCAGAACGTCTTCATTACGAAAAACCCTGAAATACAATGAAAAATAGCGTAAAATACATTAATTAGTGAGAAATATATGCTTTATTTGAATCTCAATTCAAATTGAAAGATAAAAAGAATAAATGTATTTATAGGTCTTTGCGTTCGTCACTCTCTCGAAGTCAAGAGTCGCGACTCGAGATAACTCCAGACATTTGACACAACTTTTGATTCAAAACTTTTAATGCCTTAAATGAAAAATGACTTTAATATTATTTTCATTTCTGTGACACTTATAAGAAATTACTTAATAGTTGTGTCAATTATTTCATAAATTTAATGAAAGTTAACTTAAATGTTGTTTTTTGAATAATCAGACCTCTTCAATGCATTGAGCTTGGTAATTTTAGACTTAAGATTGTCAATTGGAAAAATGAATACTTGCACTAACAGTAAAGACAATGTATGAAAATTGATAGCTTTGAGATTGACTTTGAGTGGAAGATCGCTTACATCTCAAGACATTAGTGACTAAATTTACTGAAAAAATGAAAATATTTTTAGCTTTAGTTGATGTTCACACTGTTCGCCATCCCTTCCAATTCATATATTGTGTGACACATTCCGCCCACACCTCAAGTCGACAAAAAATATTCGAAAACTGATTTGATTGACATTTTAATTGACATTTTGAAATGTGATTGAATGCAATGCCTATTGATGTTTGTCTGTAGTCTATGCTCCAGCTATAAATTGGCTATAAATGGTTGTGCGAAAGCACAATTCTAAAGTTTCAGTTGAGTCCTCCTAACCGTTAATAACGAATGAATGCCTGAATTTTACACTCTTTTGAACTGAATTCAAGTCTTAATCATTTGTTTGGTTTTTGTTTGAAATTATTATTATTATTAAGATTTTATTTTTAAGAGAAGACCCGATTCTTACGCCAAAAGAAATTATATTCTTGACTGACATCAGTTGTGCAGTCATTAAGTGATTCCTAAATGACTTTCAGATAACTCCTTGTTTTCATTGAAAATAACTTATTCCAGAATCAAAATTAAGTTTTCAAATGTCTTAAAACTAATTAATCTTTGAATTTATTCTTGGAATTAACCGCAAATCAGTTTAAAAAGATTGTCAGGACTTTAAATAAAAGAATTATTTGTTTCTTTTGATACTTATTTGCGAAATAATGAATAGCTTTTTGATAACAGAACATTGAATTCCAGTAAAGTTTGCTTTGAATTATGTTTAACCCATTTGTTGACGACTTTTATTTCACTTAATTTTATTTTTTGTATTTATTTTTTTAAACAAAAATGAAGTAAACTCTTAGAGAAAGAAATTGAATATAGTTTTGATTTTTAACAAAAATAATATATTTAGCAAATTTTCATTACACTAATCCGAAATGTATTTCAACGAAAATAAAAGGTTTTCATTCAGTTGACTGAAAATAATGATTAGAAGTAAATGAGTCGAAACTCTGATTTTCTTTCCAAAAAAAAATTGTTCACAAATTGTTTATTCATTGCTTGTTTATAATTAGGTTTAATCAAGATTATAGGAAGAGATTGCTCTTCTCATTTGGAAATATGCAAAGATCTGTATTCGAGATAAATTAGTCTCAAAGACGCGAAAGGCTTTCATCAAAGTTTGATTCAAAAATTCTAATCTAATTCTGAAATTCAAAGAAAGCGATAAAAATATGAAACCATTTCCTTCTGTTAGGAAATTCGTGGTTCGAATCCAAGAATATTTTTATTAAATCCGCTCAAACCTGGATTCAAATCAGATTTAATGCAAAGAATTTGTTTTTAACTATTTTTGGTGACTTTTATTCGATTTTATTTTTAATTCTAAAACCCATTGAGGAAAGAGAGCGAACGTCTCAATCATCACATGTTTAACAGTGAGTCTGTCCTCTCATATAATAATCTGGTATATAATTAGACGAATATTTGGGCTCTGAATTTGTTGCTAATTGTTTCCAATTTGAGCGCAACTCAGGGGTAAAGAAAAGATTATTTTTTTGACACAAAATTCTTTATCACAAAAATCTATTTATTCGACAAAAAGTTATGAAATATTAATTATGAAAACCAAACCATTTATTGAATGATAATAAGTGAAGACATAATTTACAACAAATAAAATCTAATTTAAAACTTGACTCAAATGATGGATCAAATTAAAAGAATGCCTAAAATATGTAATACTTTCAAAGATAAAAATCGTAAGAATTTCTTAATACTAATCAAATGATTATTAATTAAATAATTATTAATTGGATTTAATTTTAATGAGTTCTTCGTTTGCGATCTTCAAGAGTTCATTGAAATCGATATTAATGTTAGACCTCCAAAAACGGCGACATTTGCCCCAAACGTCAGCGGGAAATCGAGGGCTGGCTATTCCTTGCAATATGCGAGCGATCACTCGAGCGGATGATAGAGTTTGAGAGCCGTGAATGGATAGTAGGTCCCGAACATCTCTTCGAGCCTGTTCCAAGTCATGGACGTGACTCGCTCTGAATAATTGTTTGAACTGTTCGTTATTGACATCATTACTGAGTCCATCGATGTCGTCGTCGTTAAAATATTTGTTTAACTCATCCTTCAATTGAAGACATTTTGTTTGATTGATTCGTTTCGTGCAATACGTTTGTGAGTATTGTCTGAAAGTCAAGTAAACGTTTCGCAGTTTTGACACTTCAGTTGACTCTTGAATTTGTGTCAAATCAAACATTAATTCGAGACATTCGTTGAGCTGCTCTTCAGTTGAGTCTCCAACAGATCTCACGTGAAATGAAAGATCAGAGAACATGACTCTTATATTTGTCCGCTTTTTGCGTCCGTTTACTTCAGTCCACTCCAATTGTCTCAAATCGTTGCGAACTTCACTTATGGGTCGGCCTAACATCGAACAGACTTCTACCAAATCGAATTTGATTTTGTCGGGAATCTCTTGAGTCGGGTTTTTCTTCTGATAGAGAGTGAGAGCGATGCCAACGATGGCATTCTGTTTGGCCACTATTTTCATCTGTACGGCTCCGTCTCCATAACAGAAGAGAGTACACATAGAATTGATTGGCGCCAAGAGTTCCACTTTTCCAGAGTCTAATTCTAAATAAGTGATTAAAGTCATTATTGTCTCCTCCTTTAAGTCCAGTTCCATAACAGTTGATTCAATGGGAAAAGCGATCTCATGTCCAGTGCAGACATTCTTTGATTTGTCGCTTTCATTATCTTCTTCGTCATAAATAGTGCGACATTTGCACGGTTTGAATACTTTTTCGATAAGTTTTCTCAAACACTTCCTGTCTGTGCTGTTGGCGAATATATGGCGCTGTAATTCAAACAAATCACTTCCATCTGAATCGAGGAACAGATGACAATGAGCTTCGAACCCATCCCTTCCCGCTCTTCCAATCTCTTGCATATAATTTTCAAAACTTTTGGGTAAATTGTAGTGAATTATTCCCCGAATATTCGCTTTATTGATACCCATCCCAAAGGCAATGGTGGCCACAATCACTCGAAGGTCTCCTTTTATGAACCTTTTCTGAACTCGATTTCGTTCTTCAGAGGTCTTTCCCGCGTGATATGCCTGTGCGTCCCATACAATACGACTTTTACCGGTCTTGGGATTGGTTTGTCTGATTTCTTGGAAACTGATTCTTATGAGTGACGCCAAACGTTCTGTTTGTTCTCTTCGAGTGCAGTAAATGATGATTGACTTGAGATCATTAAAACGTTCGCTTCGAAGCAAATCAATTAAAGCCAACTCTTTATTGGAATCTCTCGAAACGCTAATTATAAGGTTTTCGGGCACTAAAGTGGTGCCAATTATATCATTGTTGGGGTCGAGTCCAAGAGTTCTCGCTATTGTCAGTGAGGTCTTCTTAGTTGCCGTTGCGGTCAATGCCAGGAATGTATGGATTTTGAGTTTGTTTCTCAAAACACGATATAATTGCAAATAAGAGGGACGAAAATTGTTTGACCACTCAGACAGACAGTGCGCCTCATCGATACAAACGAATGCAATCGGCGGCAATGCGTTTAGATTTATAACTGTGTTGCCTCCAGTAATGGCCTCTGGACTCAATAGAATCACTTGTGACTCACCAGACAATAGGCTGTCCAAAGCTGACTGTCTTTGCGCTTGACTTAAACCACTGTGAATACAAACGGCCTTTAGATTCTTAGGAAAAGTTGTCAACTGGTCCTCCATTAAGGAAATTAATGGCGATATGACTAAAGTGATGGCTTTTCGGTGTTTCCAATAGAGATATGCCGGCAGTTGATAGCAAAGAGATTTTCCAGAACCGGTCGACGCTATCATTAAACTTGATTTTCCGCTTAATATTCTTCTAATCACTAATTCCTGATTATCTCTGAAGGTTTTGTGTCCCATAGATATGAGTGCATCAGTTAAAGTGGTCAATGGAAGGTCAGCACAATCTTCTTCTTCAGACCTTTCGCTGAACAATGGTTTGACTTTAAAGGTCTGGTGTAAGTCTTCGACAGCTTTACTGACACCAAAACTCTTGAGTTCATCTTCGAATACATCGGAATCAAGTTTGTCTTCTAACTGACAGTCTTGAGCCCAGTGTCCGGCAGCACCGCATTTATAGCAATTATTACGATTGTTGTGAACGTTTTGCTTCCATTTCATTCGTTTGTATTTCTTGACATTGAATTTGCGGTAACCACGAGATGCAAACACTTTGCGCTGCAGATCGAGTCTTTTGAAATTGGTTTGAGGCTTTTTAGCCTTGGTTTTGGATGGCTTTGTCTTAAGAGAAGTCTTTTTCTTTTGGGCCACTGTTTCCTCTGTTTCTTGATTTTGAACAGTATTTTCAACACTTGTTTTTGAGTTTTGTTTGACATTTGTTTGAATCATAATTTCGTTAATTTGTTCGTCTGTTTGAATGATTGAACTCAACTTTATTTTGTATGCATTCAAAGAACTCAATCTCTTATCTCTGTCTTCGTTGACAAAAAACTTTTTCTTTTTGGGTTCAGTGTTGGACTCATTTTTATCTTCAGTCAAATCATTTGCATTTGATTTTACAGTCCTTTTATTCAATTCATAATTAGACTCCAAATCACTATAAATACGTCTCTTCACTGGTCTTTCACTGGAGTTGTCTTCTATATCGTCATCGAAATCAAAGACATCGGACTTTCGTTTGATTCGAGTCTTTGAAGTCATTTGTAAGTCATTTAAAGTCAACGAATCATTAGATAAAGAATCTGAACGACTGTCGACACCGACTCCCGAATCAGTTGTTTCATTGCATAAGAGATTGCTTTCGGAGTTGTTTTTATCATTTATGACATCAATTCTGTTAATTATGTCATTAATTAAGTTATTGTCGACTAATGTCTGACCGAAAGTTATTTTCTCTTCATTTGATTGTTTGTTGAAATTATTGTTATTAGTGTTGAACTCAGCAGAAATGGACCTAGATATTGACTCATCAATACTCAAGGCTCTGATGAGCACTGGATTCAGTTTAGTTGCAGTAGTGGTGATTGAAGTGTCTGTTTGGACGGCACACTGTTCAGCATTTTGCCGACTCTTCTGATTATCGATTGACTGTTGTCTTCGTTTCAATAATCTCTTTTTGAGCGAAAACTGTCCCTCAGTTTGTTTGCCATCATTTGTTGTCTTTAAGAAGTTGTCGAACATCTTTTTGGAGAATGTGTTTAAGACACTGTCCTGACTATTGAGGGCCGGGTTGTCAGCCGTTTTGCTTTTGTTAAGAGATCTGTTCCACACTTGACTCAGATTCGACTTCTTAATTGAGTTCCAGTACTTCTTGTAATCGTATTTGATGTCATTGTCTGAGTCGATGTCTGTTTTGGTCGGTTTTCGCCCGTTTTTAGTATAAAAGTGTTTTTCCCAATTTTTAATCGTAACTTTCAATGTATCCAGTTCACTCAATGACTTGTGTTTACTCATTTCGATTAAGTTTTTCGCTAAAACCAATTGAATTAAAATAATTTATTTAAAAGCAATGAATAAATGGATTTAAAATTTGATTCAAGTGTTGACTCAATGTTGAGGTAAACAACAAAACAGACGATAAAAGTGTGAAAACAGATGTGTTTTAGCGCCAAAAACATCAAAACATTCAAATGAATGCGCGGCTCAATAGACTCAAACATTAAAACTAGAGGTCTTCCCGGACTCAACACAACCCAAAAACCAGATCGGGCAGTGTAGATGTAATTACTAATTGGCATGCTCACATAGAGACAATAGTTAAATAAAGCCCGAATTATTTATTTATTTTTACTTTGTTTTACTAAGCTAAATTAGGCAAAACTATGATACCAGGTTACCACATTTATTACTTTAAACAATGCACAAATCACTGATAACTTTATCATTTGGTATATATGGGAGTAAAATAACGTTTATTCAAAGAATATGAATGTATTCCAAACAGAATTTGTATTACAGATACTAAATATGATGTTATTGAATATAGTATATGATCCTATATTTGACATGTACACTTTTAAAATTCATTTAATTAATCTAATTTTGTTTGAAAGTTAGACCTTGAGTCTTCTTCAAAAGAAAGGCAAAGGATTTGAAAAAATTAAAGAAATAAATTTGTAAATGTCAAGGCAACTCTCAGATTGAGTTGCTTGGTAAAAATGTGCTACTTTATTATTATTTATATAGTGCACTAAAAATAAATTTATTAGTATTTTATTTTTGATTCAATATCTCTGTGACTGAAAAACGAAAAACATTTGACGCAAACATTTGGATAATTAAAGATTTGAATCAATAAATAATTTGGAAAAAACTTTAAGAAATAATTTATTTAATGATTGATAGGAATGTCAGTGCTTTGAGTGTCGACCAAAATATCAAAAGTCAAAGTAATTTCAATTTACAAAAAAGTTATTTTCAACTTATTTTGGTTTTGAGCTCAAAGTAAAAGCAATTTATTATTGATTTTTGAGTTCAATCCAATCCTTTGGCCAAAGAATTTGCTTCTTATTTATGAGTGACTTGTATTACATGCAATTCAAGTGTTGATCGAAGTCATCGTTCAAATCATTATTCAATTGAATTGCATTTGGAGTTAACTCATTAGTTCTAAAACCAATCGATTCACTGATTTTTGTGGTCAACAAGTTTTCCATCAGATTATCACTAATGAAAACTTTTGATCACTCGATATAACAGTAATTACCCTTGACAAATTGTGCAATTCATTAATTTTGTATTTGATCCTGGCCATATTTATTCAATGTATCACATTGTAGAGCATTTATACAATTTATACATTTTCTAACATTAAATTAATACTATAGAAACAGTACAGTCGTATCACTAAATGTCACTGATTTCCATTGATAGACAGCACACAAAGAAATACTTGTATGTACAAGTTCATTAAGAACAATACAATTGATTTAGAATTAGCTAATATTTGAAGCGCAGCCATCTAACTGAATTGGCCCTGGAGTATATGGCGGCGGTCTCTCCAAAGTCCAATCAAACTCATCGTTAGTCGAAGTGGTGTTTGAATTCATTTCGATATAATTATTATTAGTAATAGAAAAAAGAGTATTGTTTTGATTTGGTCTCAAATGTCTTTGACTGCAATTAAATTTAACGATAGCACAGCCCAGAAGAATAAAACCAAACCAAACACATATCGATCCAAACAATAGGACAATAGTTCCAATATTGTAAGCGGGACTGTCCACAGAACTGTTGTCCGGTTCTGTAATGGGTGACGACACTTCCCTCACCACTACTCCACTGATTATTGTAATTATGCCGAATGTGAGCATGTAAATCGATAGGTTTAGTGAGACGACTTCGCATGAAAACTGAGCAAAGTCATTAGAAGCTGATCGGCCAGATTTGTAACACCACACATAACGCAAATAATCGATTATAACCATTATTTTTCTTCGGTAATCCTTTTAAGAATTGGTTTCTAGGTCACAGTATTTTTGTCTACAATTATAGTGAAATGGCAAGAATCAAGTCTAGCTTTAACTTAATTCAACGATTTAATCAATATCTTGCTATTCATTCACATTAAGTTAATCTTATCGAGATAATTTATAGCCTTATTCAAATGGCTGAACTTGGCATAAAATTTAAAGTTGTTAAAAGACATTAATCAGAAGCGATTGCATTAAGTCTTGTGAGACATTTATTTGTTGATATAAAACACGCGAAACATTAAAAAATATCACAAATTTTTAATTATGTCATTAAATGATTTTTATTTTGAAAAGATTTAATAGTTCAACTGTTTTTCATAATGGTGATTTATTATCTTATAATTAGTCTATAAATTCAGAGCACTTAAGGATTGTGCAAAGCATAATCAGCGTCATTGATCTAGCAACTATCTCATAGATACCCATTATTTCTATGGTTATTCGCATTTATGACTGAAAATCAAATTAACATTTGAAGTGATTATTGATTTGATTATAGCATTAGTTATATAATTGGTTTCCACTCATTATTTTGTTTAATTGCTTTCAATTCATTACTCATATCTTAAATAAAAGAGTTATGCGTTGTTTCCAACGAGGGATGGTCGAAGTGGCCTCACTCATTTCACTAATACTTAACATTGTGAGAAAAGTAATTGAAAACAGGAAATTAATTTAGAGCATCATGGACAAATAGTAATAAAGGGAATGTTATTTATATCTATAATTTTATTAATTAGTTATGTCTTCAGACAAATGTAATGCCAATTGAGCTCACTTTCAGTCCATGTGATAACTGAATGTCAATCTGATAACATCCATGTCTCACATATGTTTTGATTCCCATCGATTCCATTCCCATTGTTCTCATCACAAGTTCTGTACTTCTCTTTCAATTCCTAATTATTGAGTGAATGCTTTTGACAACACTCGCAGTTATGAGTATTTATTTTAACACAATTTCCACTTTACTCTCATATAATAGTCTCTTATCTCAAATTTATTTGTTTTGAAATTTAATTAATTTTTTTCGCTGTCAATCACTGAAATTTTTCTTCAAATAAATTGTCCGTCAAATTGATTAGAGACTGTGTATGAGCATATTGATAACAATATGAACTAGCACAAACGCGCTAACATTCCCTGAAATCCAAACTCAAAACATTCGAATAAATATTCCGTTTTCGTACAAAACATCGATTTTCGATATTTTATGGAATTTTTAGAAAATATTTCTCAAATATTTCAGAAGTTATTGTTTGAAAGGCTTAATATGAATACCAGAGCCGACATATTTTCAGTCTTTTTATTATTGCCATTGGTTTTATCGCAAACTCCATCCCTATCCCTATCCCTATGCGACAATCCGGTCGTTCACGCGGCCGACCGTTTGCTCAATAATACTTATCGAGTCTATCGCGGAGACCAATACTGGGAATTAGAGGGATTGCCCGACAGAGTGGCTAAAGTAAAAGGTCCCTTTCAAATATGGCAAAAATTTATGACTCCTTTCACTCACGACTCTACCATTTATACGATAATCGGTGGATCTCTCAATGGTTTGACCTATAGATACAAAGGGGAGAAATATTGGATTTATAACAAAAACGGTGATCTCATTGCTGGCGATGTAAATGGTTTATATTTTCCTGGGTTTCCACCTGGTGGCTTTGACTCCACATTCAGTGATGGAATGATGGACGGACGGGCATATCCTCTTATGATAGCTTTCAAAGGAGTTAATGTCTATTATTTTAATACTTATCGCAATCATTTTCGACGTCTTGGACCTCCAGAAGGCACTCCTCGTGGAATGTATAATGAATTGTTCCCGTCTGATATAAGCGCCGCTTTTGCCTTCCCGTCGAAGGATAAAAACGCAAAATACCATGTCTATCTCTTCAGAAATGACACTTATTGTTATCGTCCAATAGTTGGCATTGGCGGATGTTTGGACTGGAGATATAATAAGGAACTTTTTGGGTGTCATCTGACCACAAGTTCTATAAGTGATATCAGTATGACTTCTAGTTCCACATCTGATGATACAATTGTTGTGCATGATGAATATGTAGCACAGAAAACACAAATAGAAACTGAAACTAAAAAGAGCGTTACTAAAAATTATGAGTATTATGAAGAGTATGAAGATTATAACGAACCGAAAAGTGCCCCGGGTCAACACAATACTACTGAAAGTAATGGTTATTCCCTTCGAAGCAATTACTTTCCAAATTTATTCTTTCTTTTATTATATCTGTCTTTTATAATATTATAAATTATTAAAGTCTTTATATATTTCAATAGAACTTTTAAAATAAAAAGGAAACGAATTTAAAATTAAAATTTCAAAGAATGAACTATCTCCAATTTTCTGAACCTCTTTTTCAAATTCCAATTCCTTTCGAATTCATTTGAGTTGAAAAAACTTTTTGGTTTTAGATGAAAGTATTTCTTAGTTTTTATTCTTAACTTTAATTTTGTTTGTTTTTTGTCGAAGTCATCCGTAAAATACTCTTTCGATTAGTACTGAAAATACTATTGTATTCTTATAAGGAAGTGAACCAAAAAAGACGAATCAACTCTTATTGAATTAAACTAAATGAAATTAAATAATATTTTTAAACCCTTTCTTTTTGTAGTTCCAAATGAAATACTTTGAGGTCTTCTCGTTTGAAAAAAGTCGATTGAATTTAGATTAAGAAAAATATTATTTTGTGTTTTGACTACTTTTCAAAAAGTGATTTCTTGCGACGAATGTCTTTGTATTAGAAATGATAGAAAAATGAGACGAAATCTGTTTGATTTGTTTTGAAAGCGAAGCTCTTCTAATGTTTCGGAACACTTACTGTCGGCTCTCATTGAATAATGTCAGCAACCGATCGATAAGAGCCGCACAAAATACCAGTTGTTTGCAGAAGGAGTCGCTTGAATTCATTATTCACTTTAATATAAAGTTATTTTCATAGAAATTAAATTCCTTTTTTGGATCACCAAAGCATTCGAGTGAAGAAAATTTCTCTATTTTTCTGAACTAAAATATAGAAAATTGATTTTTTCCACTCTTTTATGTAATGATATCCGGTTTCAGAACTTAATTTGTTTTTAAAATCAGTCTGTTTTGTATTTAAAAGGCTATACTATGGCTATACTTAACTCAAATATAAACATATCTTATATCAAATCAAACAGTTATTAAATAAGTCGAAAGAATCACTTTTTATTTCAACAGAATCTAATCTAGCATTTAATTGAATTTTTAAAGGCTTAATACCGAGTTCAACTAATTCTATGAACTCACAACTAAAACACATAATTTTGCGTAACTATCAGTAATTTCACCTTTCAATTCAGTCAATCATTCAAATCACTCAAACATATAACACAAAATGACATAATTTTGAACCAAAAAAAACAATTTCTGACAAACTTTGAAATCATCAAAAATCTATTTCGACGTAATATTCACTCAATTTTCTCAAACGACTAATTATTTTATTCAATTACTTTAAAAAAGTACTCAAATATTGATTGAATAAAAAGATTAACTCAAAAGTTGATTATAGACTGTATATAATCGGCTATTCTTCTAATCACTTCATTGAAGAAAAAAGTGTATTTTAATTGAGTTTGAATTTAATCGAATTGTTTTCTCTTTGGCTTTGATTTCGATTAACCAAAGCTATAGTTAAACTTATTAATAGGTTCTGACGAAAGTGACTCTCGATTTGAACGGTAATAACAATTTGTGATCCAATTTAGGCTTTAAAGTGATATTCTATTAGTAAGATAAAAGTGGTTGCAATGGAAGCAATGGAGGCGACAAATGCCGGTTCAACGAAATGCTTGACTTGTGTTCAAAATGTGGATTCTTTTAATGCAATTTATTAAAAAAGTTTGCTTTTCTTTCATTTTTTCTGTTCATTCTCTTTGCTATCTATTAGTGGGTATTCTGAGAAAATTCGAAATCGATGTCACAATTTATTGTATGATTTCCAGTATATTAAGTGGTCGTTGACAGCACTCAAAACGATGTCATATATCATACGTTCGCCGAATCATAGAATCACTTTTTGAACAAACTTTTTCTTTGCCGACAGTTATATCAAATGTAATTCTCTCAATGGATGCAAACCTAAAGACTGTTCTTTAAAATATATCAAAGAATGTAAAATTATCAAGATTCCCACCGGGATAATATGCATTGTAGAAATTCTTCGATTTTTAATGTTATGTTCATTTGTTTTTAAACTTTCAAATTCAATAATGGCTAATTTTATCATTTCATCCTACTTAACACACACACACACACACACACACACACACACACACACACACACACACACACACGCACACACACACACACACACACACACACACACACAATCATTCATTGAGTCTTTTGTGGATCTATTTTAAGCATGAATTGAATAGATGTGATAGTTTTTTTGGTTCTGAACATTTTTTATTCAAACAAATATAGGAAATATTAAATATTTTATTAGAAGAGAGGCTTTGATTTGATTCGATGACTTTGAATTCAAGTCATGCAGAACTTCTCCACTTTTCCAATGGATTCTCCTCTCATTCAAAATTCATATTTTGTGTGAGAATTCATTTTAACATTAAATCTATTGTGACATCAAATCAGAGGCAAAGAGAGAAAAATGTTTATATCGATTATAAAATGTTGTTCTCTTGAATTTCAATCACATTTTGTCACGTTTTGCACTCATAACAAAACCCAATAAAATAATAAAAACAAATGTTTTGCACAATTCTTTTTTTCCTGCAAATTATGGTACTTTAAGAATAATGGGAATAAAGCAAAACATTTTATTCAATCACAATTAGAAATGAAAGACCAATAGAACTGTTGTCAATCCTATTATATGTTTTAGTTCTATCTATTCAATTAATTGAAAAACATTCCAGCACATTTATTATTATAATAGGTTAGGAATTTTGACGAAATTGAATATGAGATAAGACGTGTGTGTATTTTCAACTAAAAAAAATCCATTGGAGACGAACTAATAATTAAATGGTTGAGTTTTTTTCAAAAAATCCAATTTGTAGTTATGATTGTCTCAAATGTTTTTACGAACGATTTAATGCTTTTAATGTAATTTTTGTTAAAACACTTATTGAAATGAAATATAATTAATTGCAAAATACGGTAATTAATTGTATGGCAGAGCCTTTCAAAGGAATTCCTAATTAAATACAATCATCTCTTGCGTTAAGACGAGTGAAGAGAAGTTGAAAAAATTAATTAAATGTTTGACTAACAATGGGCTCATTTGTCTAAAAGATTAAATTTGACTAAATTATTATTGCACCAACTATTGGCTCAATAATTACCTACAACAAAATTAGATTAAATGGTTAAAACAAAGCCAAAAGTTGATTGATGCTTGGAAGTAAAAACTTTTTAAATTAGGTTTATTGGATATCAAATATTTATAAAAAGGGAGGAAAACATGTCTCAAACCATTTGATAATTTTTTTCTTAGAATAGTCTTTACTTTTATTTCATTAGTTGAAAGAAAAAAATCGACACTTTTTTGAGGTTTTGTGGACTTGTTTTGAGATAATAGGAAGCAATAGAAGCAAAACATAACATCTATCAAAAGGTTTACGCTTAGATAAACCCAACAAATAATAAACAAATAAACGAATAACCAGCAAAAATAAAATTTCTGACATAATAACAAATATTTAATCACTATTTGTATGGAAAGACTGTTTTGTATGATTTTAGTTGAGATACTTCAATCGCAGACCAAGTTTACTTTGTTTTCATATTTTGTCAATCACTTCAAGTGACGAAAACATAAATATTTGGTCGAAAAAGTGTTTTAACTCCAAATTAGTTTCACTAATATTTAGTTATTTGACACAAAACCAGTTATTAATAGTTAAGTTGAGTTTTGCGAACCTAAAGTCAAAACTAGAAAATTGTCTTTTTATCGATTGTTTGACAAAATATACTTTTTTGAAGTGAAGAGAAACTTATTTTGAGAGAAGATTATAGACTTTCGATTTAGTCTGAGAATCGGTTGACTTAATGCCAGTAAAATAATCAATGCATAGCTAACTGTCCAAATGTTGCACTGATCCAAACCATTCACTGATTCAGTGATTCATTAGTTGTGAGCAACGAATGCAATGATTCAATATATCTGTTGATTAAGTGCTGAATTATGTTTGACTTTATTTATTATATTATTCAATTGATTTGTTATATTCAATGCAAGTGAAGCCAAGAGTATTTGTGTTTATTTTGTTAATAAAATGAATTCTTCATATTTGTGCGAAATATATATTCATATCATAAGTGTTTTATTTGTTTGCAGCCAAGAATTCACTCATCAGAATCATCCAAATGCTTATAATAGAAGAATAATACGACCCAATAGTGAGCACAACCATAAGCAGCAACTTTCTCAACAAAATGCTATATTCGCCGCAAGAGCTCATCCGAGACCCAACACAATTGGCTTTGAAGATACAACTCAGAGGCCACCAGAGACTAGACTTCCTTCAAGTGAGTCCACATCACATGCGAGACAACAGATGCCATATCAGACCAATGATCCGCACTTGAGGCCAACTAATACCAGGCAACAACTTTTGTCACATCTGAGTCGTGGTCGACAAGAAATGCCTTTCCATTTGCCTCCAAAATACATGCAAAATTCAAATCCATTTCCTAACAGAAGACCAATACATCCGAAAATCATTGAAGACCCTCGTCATTTGAGAATACAATCACCAATGGAAAGAGAAGAAGAATACGATGACGAACTTCAGAATATTGAACAAGTTAATAACTTTAGACCCTCTGGAATAGAACAAAGGAATAATTTCGGTCTTTATGACAATCATAATAATAACAACAATAACCAAAACCAGAACAAACCACAAAGTTTTCCGCCATTCAATCATAGAAGACATCCTTTCGATAATTCTAAACAGAATTTTTTCCCTAGTCAAGATACAGGCCAATCTGGCTTAAAAATTGTCACTCCTAGGACTGATTCTCGATTGCAAGGAACAAGGGGTGGTTATGAAGTGTTCTCAACAAAACATGAAAAGCAAGAATTTGATAAAATATACCCTGAACCCCCAGAACAAGATCCGCATCCATTTAATGAAATGCGATCTAATGAAGAGTCAGAAGACTATTCCCCTGAAAATGAGGCGGATGTCCAAAGAAACCTTAATTTGTACCCATCAGTAGATGCTCAGGAAGAAATTCGAAGATTCAACGCTCCCTTCCAAAACCCACCCCCACAATATCGGCGGCCGAATCGACAACAAATGCCTGACTATTTGCAAAATCAATTCCGACCCTCAGATCCTAATAGTTTCCATTCAGCACAAGACCAACAAAATCAAAATGAAGTCAATCATCCAAATGCAGAAAACTTTGAACAAGGCATTCAACACAGCCCTCCATTTGATTCCATGAGTGGTGCTCCTAATGGACAGCCATTCTATAGAGAAAATAATCCTAGTGGATTTGGGCTCCGCAGAAATAATGTAAATAAGCAGACGAATCGATTCCAACAGTTTTATGGAAATGACTTTCAGAGACAGACCACACAAAGGCCACACCAAATGCATAACACTTATGGAATGCCTGTCAAAAAAGAAATACAGATCGTCAGAGAGATCACAGAAATAGTGCCCTCAGACGAAGAGCAGTCAAATAATGGACACTTTGATCCATCGCCCATAGCCACTCCATCACCGCCCCACCCTCCAAACGATTACTTCCCTTTTGACGACAATATCGAAAAAATTGAGGCACAGGAAAAACAAAATCCCAAAATAGAGAAGTCTATGGATTTGGGCAAAGATGAAAGTTTTTATGACGACGACGAGGAGAGACAATTGCTAGAACGTAAAACTAAAGACATGGACAGCGATGAAGACGACGATAAGACTGAGAAGAAAAGTAAATCCAAATTTGAAAAAGAAGTCGATTTAAGTGCAGACGACTTAGAAATGTATTTCGACAAAGAGTTTGCAAATGAAAACGAAAGGGAAGAGGAGGCGAAGAAGAAAATCCAGTTCGACGACGAACCCACTGAGTCTAACCAAATGGTATCTAAAAAGGAGAAGTCTGAAGAGGCCGAGGATGTGGACGTCGAGGCCGAGTATAAGTCGGCCACAGATTTCCTCAAAAATCACGACGACTTCCTAAATAAGATCGAAAAAGAAAACGAAAAATTCCGAAAAAGAACTGAAGACAAGGTCGAGACCGAACCCGAAGAAGAAACCGAAGCAGAAACTGAAAAACCAAAAGTAGATGACGTGGAAAAGGAACTGGACGGAGACACTGACAAAAAGGAACCGGAAGAAGAAACTGAAGATAAAGAAAAGAATGACCAAAATGCTAATAAAGAGGACAAAAGCGCCACTGAAGAAGAAGAAACCAATAATTCTAATGAAGAGATCAAAGATAAGCCCAAAGAAGCAGAAGCTGAAGACGATGACGAAAGTGAGTCGAAGGAAGTGACCGAAAAAGACGACCAAAAGAGTTCGGATAACACTGAAGACAATCAACAAAGCGATGAGAAAAATGAAGAACAAGAAGAAGATAAAGAAGTCAAAGATGAAGAGAAGGGCGAGAATGCAGATAATGCAGAGACTGATGAAACAAATGAGTCGAACGACGAGAAAGAGACCAAAAGTGACAAATGTTTAGAAAGTAATTGCGATAAAGAGTTATTAAAAGAGGAGTCCAAACAATCTCAGAACACACACCAATTGAAATCAAAACAAGACACAAAAGGCACAGAACAACACAACACATCACATGAGACTTCTGTTTCTCAAAAGAGTTCGTCGATCGAAACGAAGCCAATTGAAGGCAAACCCAACACAAGTGAAAGGATTTCTCAAAGACGCGAATTCGCGCCGTTTTTTATTGATTTAAAGCGAATAAATCCAAATAAATCTAACGCTAGAAAAGGTTCTGAAAATAATGAGAGCCAAACCAGTTGGACAACATCTGCCACAACCAGCACAGCCTCTACTTCTTCGCCAAAACAACGCGATTCCATTCATAGTAAGTCCTATTCATAAGAATTTGTGCGCAAATTGTTTGTAACGAAAGTATAGAAAACATTATATAAATTGTTGTCTTCTTATGTTTAGAACAAAAATATAACAAATGATTGAATGCTTAGAGAATAAATTTCCTCAAATGTTTACTCTAGGCGTTAGTCTACAATCCAAAGACGCGAACAAAACCACGGATAATAACAGCACTATTGAGACCAGACGTGTGGTCAACAGTATTAAAGACATTATTAAATCACCACATCATTACAGGTAAAGTCATTTTGACCACAAATCTCAACAAATCCGTTCAATCTGTTGGCGAACATCGAGGTCTTAATTGTACTTTCAATTAATTTATCCATTTGTTAAGCAATTTATTTTTTAGACTAAATGGTTAGTTATATTCAGCGTTAATAAAATTGTTTCTTACTTTTATCAAAATTGTTACTCATTTGACATTCAGATAACCATTATTTCCGTTTGATGTGAATTTAATTTTGAGTTTCGTACAAAAATCTGTAATTTGTTTGAATCGATTTGGTTTTGTATTCATTGGTATTCAAATGCATTAATTTTGTTGATGACTAGCATTAGATCATTCATTGCACTGTTGTTAGCCCTGATTAAACATAAAGTTCACAATCAAATGATCTATGCTTTTGATTAGACTTTGAAATATTGGAAAAGTCAGCTCCCAATCACTCCCTATTCTATTAAGGGATTCATCTAGTTCCTTAATAGCAGAGATAACCAAGCTCTTGAGGGAGGAGATCAGAGTAGGGGACTCTCAAAAATTTTCTTAGGGGGGGGGGGTCAAGAAATGGAATTGCCTGTGAAGAAATCTGCCATTTTTTGCTAAAATCGTTTTAAATCCACTAAAATTGGCTTAATGTCGTTTAAATTGTCCTGAATTCGGTTTAATTCTGGTCTAGGTGACAATAAAAATGACAATTGCGAATTTTCATGGAATGGGTATGTCGAAGTCGCGCGAAGCTAGGGAGTTTTGAGCTGACCCCTTGGCTATCTCTGGCTACAGCTCTAAACTTGAAATTAAAGAAAAATGAATATATTTTTATTTGAATTATTGACATATTGTTTCTTTTTAATAAATTACAGTAAAAACTCGATCGTGGACCTCGCGTTCGTGTCCCTAGCTCGATTCTGTCCCTCAATTTCAAAAACCAAAAGTCATTCCTGACTAATTTTAAAAAAGGCTCGATGCTGTGCATCTCGCTCGTATCCCTGGTTCGATTCTGTCCCTCGCTTATTAAAATCAATATAATATTTCGTGCTAGTTAATAAGTGTTATTACTAGTGTTGTTAATAGTGCTTTTTAAGGCTCGTTCATATCATAACAGTAAATAACTGTAATATCAGACAAAATTTGAAATCAATTACTAAACATTAAAATTCAAATATTTTTCAGATTAGCTATTTTTACCAAGATAGTAAGAAATAGGTTTGAATTTTAACTAATTTAGTTTAAAATAGTTAAGAAATTCTGTAAAATGGTTGCAAAACATGGTTCCTATAAGCTTTAGTGCAATTAATGCCTGACTAGTTCCTATCCCTGGTTCGCTCGTATCCCTCAATTTTTCGGAACTGACTCAGGGACACAATTATTTTTTGTAATTTGAAAATCAATGTGCGGGAAAAATTGAAATCTCTCATCTGATACCTTATTTTTATGTTGTATGGAGAGATTAGTGAGGGCATAGGAATTGAAGGAATTCCTTTTTAGGGACTCCCAATTATCTCCCGTTCTTAACCCCTTAAAATTTCCTTAAGTGACTGGGAATCCCAGTGAATTGCTAGAGTCTAGGGATTCCCTTTCAAAGCCTACTTTGGATTACACATACCTCAGGCCTACCATTTAGTATAACTCCAGAATTAATGGATATTGAAATGTAGGAACAGCTCCAGGAATGACATGAATGTAATAAATGACAACTCGTCGATACAGACTTCCAAATGACTGGCGGCTAACTCTCCCTAAATATAGAAATTACTACTACTACTACTACTACTACTCCTAGTACTATTTATATTACTGCCAAATTTAATGCAAACGACTCTACTCTTTTTGTTCGGATGGATTGAGTGAAAAAACATTTTAATTTGCAAAACGCTTTCCCATTTAGATAGATAATTGAAAATAATTTTCTATTTTCATCCAATAAGTTTGGCCTGGATGCGATTTGTACTGCTTTGAAAACGCCGTCTAAATTAAGATTATCCGGAATCAAAATGGTTTCGGAAGTCAAGTAAAGCTTATCCGTTATATAATATATGACTAGAATTACATATCTTTCCGAAAACATAAATCATTTAATATCAGGAATTTTTTCACCAAAAGAAAAAATGATATTTTGTTATATGCTTTCAAAACATATTTCTCAATATATGCGATAAATTGAAGAAATCTTTTTATTATATATTTTTGAGTTTATTTTTAAACTGAATTCAAGAAACCCTTCAAATGATTTTATTTTTTATTCAGTTGAGAAAAAAAATCTAATTTTCAAAATGTTTTCCTTTTCTAAGATTCAACTAAATTCTTGTGAGAGGAAAAAAATTTTGATCGTACTTAAGGCTCAGAATAGTAACTAGGCAATTTAATTAATAAAATCTGGTATTCAATCTAATTGGCAACAGTTGTTTCGGACAGTTTTAATGGACCCGAATTTGATTGTTTTCATCTCTTCTAATGACAATTACTTTGAGTAAAGTTTAGAAAAAATCAGTTACGCCTAATGTACTGTTTGTGTGCACAGAAAGGACTGTAGAGGACTCGCCGCCAAAGCACATCATAAAATCGATGCTCATTTGATTGTCATTCGATATTGAATTTCATATTAGAGTCTGTTCTTCTATTTATTTCCCATTCATGTAATTCAGTAGAGATTTAAAATAATTAATTTAATAAAAATGAAAAACAATTTTATTAATAGTCTTATCCAGAACCAAATTTGGAATTGTGTGGAGTATTGACAGATCATTTGAAAGTTTTTCTTTTGTCGCAAACTGTGTTTAGATGAGAGTAGAACTGCTCTTACAATGCATTTATGAACACAATTTCTGGTAATGGCTTTTCAGGGCATTAAATTACAGCACAAATACCATTCGCGCTCTCCTCATAAATGACCAAGATCAGTTATTCTGGGATATTATGAAAGAGCAGTGAAGGATATAATCTCAAAATCCTTTTTTTTGTTGCTGAATCTTTTTTCAAGTCTGGTGAGCATCAAGCAATATTAATTACGCTCTGCTATAATTTACATTGATAAGAACAAAGATGACTCGAGGAATAATGTTATTAACTTTTAAACAAAAGACTTTCCAGTTTGATCTTGACTATATTTTTGTAAATACAATCCAATCATAATTTATGCTTTTCATTCAATTCGAGGCTATTTTTGCTGATGACTAACAAAAGTAATGATCAAATTGTGTGCTCTTATTCTTATTTTAATGTTTAATTAATCGATTGGCGAGAAATCCAATATTTGTAGAAAGAGTCGAATCGCATAAAACATTTGCTAATTATTTTTGATGTAAATAATAATAACATAAAATAGTTTTCAAATTAATTAACTTCAAACTAAATGCTTGTCTTTCATACAAAACAAGTGAACTGTTGGCCCGAAAAGGCCTTCAAATCAGTGTCTATATTAATAAAAGGATCGGTTGTTTATATCTATTATTCACTTCTTATACGAGTTTGTTATGACATTTATTTGTTGGTCGGCCGCTATTCTTGCGACACAACTAAATTGGATCAACTAATCAGGAATTGTTGTCACGTTTGTCTCATTGGAGCGATTGGAACGCATTTTCAATTTAATGTTGACTCTCATTCTCAGTAAATCCTTCAATAGATTCTCTGAGATATCGATGACATCATATGCGGACACTTTTCTCTTTTTCATCGCAATCTCATTCTCTTTCATAAGATATCTTTTTTCTTATGTTATGTTCTGTACAGTGATGGCCAATAGGGGGTAATAACAATATTAGATTCCCTCATGAGTTTCACAATTTATTGCAATGCTTTTGTGACAAAAATCAGAGCGTTTCCAATACACAACCTTTTAATTCAATGTTATTAGGCATTGGATAATAGAAAAGTAGTCTCAAAAAGCAAAATTCATACATTTGTTGACCCCTTAATACGAAATAGGCTTAACTGTTGATTTGGAATGTTCAGAGAGAAGATTTTGCGATGACATAATTTGGCTCATTTGGAAGCATCCAATAGATCAACCACTCCTTTAGTCGCCATTCACTGCTCACAGAGGCTGCGAATTGATTGTTGAATAAAATTACGGCCAAATGATAAGCCCTTACAGTGAAGAAGGGCTAATGACTTGTGCAGTGCTTTGTCTTTTGTGAAGATATGTGGGATCGCAACCAAAAACATGCAAAATATCTTCTCTTGTGCTGAATCTAAGAGTCTCCGAACGCCTGAATTTATTGGCAATTCTTTTATTACTTTTGAGAGTGTATTTGCCTTTTGGTTGTAATTACCCGCACACACATACACACACTTGTGCCACAATGCTGTTGTCTAATAAGATAGAATAGTCTATTTTCTGGTCCCTTTCCTCTTTTTTAATTCATTAAACAAATCTAAAAGCAATGGTTTTATGTTTTACATTACAATGAGTTCATTATTCGAGTCTTAAGTAAGAAATGGTCTGAAAAGTTCTCTAACTCTAACTCACAGTAAAAATGAATGTTTCGCTTCAATTCAATCAAAATTAATTCAAAAACCTTTGAGTTGTGTCTTCAAAAGAGAGCTTAGATTTGATGTTTTCATTGCATTAAAAAGTATTTCTTTAAACGCATAAATCAAATAAACTTAAAGATATATTAAAAACGAGGATCTATTATACGACTCTATGAATGAAATTCTCTGATTTGAAAAATTCCAAATTTACTCAAATGGAAAATTATTATTCAAATAAGACTTATGAAAAAGTTATCTAAATCACTTAAACATACAAGGCCTTATTAGCCTTTCAACTATTTATATTTTACTGGCTATTTGACATGTGATCATTTTCTTAATCTTGAGAATCGTAAGAGTTTAGCACGTTTGAATAAATTTAATATGAAAATAATTATTCATCGATTTATGTCAACTTTTGAAATGTATGACAACATCTTGAAAATATTTTTCACTTTGATATTAGATTTGATAATTCAAATATGATTCGGAAGCAAAGCGAAGCCATGAATTTATTGTTCACTGACTTCAATATCGAGTTTTGATTTGAAAATGATGTGAATTTTTGTATAAAAAAATGCCAAAATATATTTCAGACCCTTATATTTAACGCGAATCTGAGTCTAAAATACAGGAATTATATTGTATTTCAAGAAAAAGTTGTTTTGAAGTCTAAACAATTTGTGAACATCTCTGCAATGAAGCGATAAGAATACCTGTCATCAGAATCAGCTCAAACTTGAATGAACTGGGATTCATGTCGAATGTCTTCAAAAGGAATTGACTTTTTTTGTCATAAGTTTTGATAATTTTTTGTCAAACGATTTACTATAAAAGAGTTCACACAATGTTTTCAAACAATCTTTTTATTCTTCTATACATTAGAGCTGTTTATCTTTGGTTTACTCGATATGTCGAATACACAGCTTTAAAGCCAAACAGTTTTGTAAGACATTTATGTCACTAAAAATGAATGCTTTAATTAAGATTTATATAATTATGCTAGTTTGCTGCTCACGGCCACCATTTTCTTTGCTCACACAATAAATTATATATTTTTAAATATTTTACTCAAGATTTAAATTAAAATTTAAATGATTTTTGTTTGAGTTTCTATGAATAAAATTTGATATTTTTTCAAATGTATTGCTGACTGACTTATGTCTGTAATTTTGAAATTATATGCATTTTTTGGTTTAATGTCATGTCTTTGGGACTTAATAATGGAAACAAACATTGAATAACAAGAATATATAAAAAGTTATTTGAATTCAAATCCATTTCTGAGTTTAAGTTTAGACTCAAATGCATTCCGAAAATCATTTTTATGCTCTTTTTCCGCATCTCAGTAAAGACTACATAAAAGTCTATCAAAACATCTGAATATCTGTCAGTCTATGCGAATATGTTTCGAAATTTTACATTCAATTCTTCTAAATTCAGAATATATTAGAATAATTATAATTTGAATTTTGGTACCAAATGCTTATCGATTTCTAAGTTTCGTCGAAATTCTTTTGCGAAATGAGATAAATATTCAATTTTGACGTTTTTTACCCAAACTTGTGATCATTGAAATGAGTGAATGAAGTCTTTAGAACTAAGTTTGTGTGTATTTGAAGTGTTTGTCAAATATGTGGTTATGACTGTATGACTGGATAGACATTATTGGACAGCACAGTACAGTACAGGTAAATCTGTAGATGTTCTTCACCGCAACTTATCATTCAAGTGAGCGCTGATTTCCGATTAGTTATTCGGTTCATTAAACTCTAGACAGAAGTCATTTGAAGACCGATTCGGCACTCATTCGGTATGATATGAAGAGCTCGAGTCTAAGGTTGACTCGTGAGAGGACTGATCTAATGCTGAGCCCCGAAGAGCATGAATGTTAGACGAAGTAATGTTGAGCGCATGTTGTGCTCTCTTTGCTATCCATTCTTGCAGTGCTCCGGCATTCCGTTTGTATACCCAATACTCTGTACATTAAAATATTCTTCTCTGTTATCCTCGGGTTTATACACAACAGTAAGTCTCCAAAGAAAAGATTCATTTATGCTGTTCTGCTGACGAACACTATTCACATGTTTGTCAGCTTTCAGTCTATCAATAGTTATACTCTTTTGTGTCGATCGTTAAAAAACCTTCAATTCTGTGCAAAATTAAATTCAAGTGAAAAGTGTCGCAATTTTTTGCTTAAATAATTTGCATAAAATTTCCATTTCATTCATCTCTGAGTCCTCCACACAAGTGAGGCCTCACTACTCACTTATTGGCAAATCGACTCCCATTTAATTAGATGAACACATTGTTAAATGAATTAATTTTGACCGCAATTTAATTTCTCATACAATAGTTATGATGTGCTCCAAATCAAGGAATAAATTTCTGTTTAAGGATTGATAAAATGATTACGAGGTTTGTGACCAATCACATTTATTTCTCTTAAATATAAATTAGATTTTTAGTCAAAAGTTTTTGAATTATTTTCAAATTTATGTTAACTTTTATTACTCGGAGGCAAACACTGAATGTATGGTTGACTTCAAACCATTTGTGTGTTTGTCTTCAACTGCAATGAATATATAATTTAACGCCACAATAGTCACAAAAATTATATATTTATGAGTTTTAATCTATTAAATTGTCGTCAAATTAAGCGAAAGTTTTCTCGAATTAATTTTTTTTCTATTCATTGAAATTATTTTCTTTCAATTCATTAATTTAATGAAAAGTTTGGTTTTAATTCATTATATTTTTTATGTACTTCTTTTTACTCTCTTTTATCGAAAATTCATTTATTTTTTCTTTATTTTGATCAAAACTAAGAGAATGAAAGTTTTGAACATTGATTTTGTGATCTTGTAAATTGATTAAACATTTCCAATGATTCATTGCAACTTTAGATAACATGAGTTCAGATTATTTTTCGATGAGCTTATAATTGAAAATAAATATTTGAGGGCATAAAAGAAGCCAGCTCCTTGATAAATATCTTAAATTAATGTAATGGATCTGACAATCTTATAAAATTCAATGAAGTATTGTTCAGATGATTAAAAGTAATAAATAATTTGTGAAATTAATTATATCCTAATCTCATCTTTTCTGTGAAGTATATCAAGCAATAAATGGTTCAATGTTTTAATTATTTAGGAAACAGATAAATTCGATTAATTTCAAAAGAAACCTGTCAAATTAGAAGCGAGTAAATAAGTTCTGAATGTTTCTCGTGAAAATACTTTTCTCGTGGGTGACTCATAGGCTACAAATAAGTTGTTCATCGAATGAGTTCAGTCATATCTACTTTGATTGCATTGAAAAACAGAAAATGTTTGCTTTTTGCTTCCTATTCATTAAAATTGGAGATTCTTTAGATCTTATAAGTTATGAACAGGATCTTATAAGGTATGTGCAAGATCTTCCACTTCACCTTAAGAGCACTTCAAGACTTTCATAACTGGAAGAATATTCCTTAGTTCGGCTTATTTTCGAAGCATATTTCAGTTGTAGCGTATTCGGGGCTATTTTATTCATTATATTTTATAAAGATTGAGAGTAATGTGTGATCATTGATGAAGAGAAGGCAAACAAAGAGTGTGGACATCACTCTGTTTTAGCAATTTTTAGAAAAGAGGTCTTTGTGTGTATTTTCAAAAGCGGAGACATATTGCAGTCTTCAATAAACAGAAACGTTATTATAAATTATAATCAAAGTCTATTAGACTTATTCTTTTTCGGTATAAGACTTATTGTTTTGAAATAAGAAGACTGACGACAGTTATCTCAATGCAAACAAAGAGTTCGTCTCTGAATTCAATTCTAACGACAATTGTTTCTCAAACTTCTAATGGTTTGAAAAATTCTAATGATTTGAAAAGTTTTATTCGTTTCACTCGTTTTCATGTATTTGTGTCTTACGTTTGACTAAACAACAAACAAAAAATGTTGAATAAAATAAAATACACTTTAAATCATAGTTTCTGTTCTAATATTGCAATTCAGTTATGATTGAAGAGTATATTCCTTGTTATTAGTGTCACATTAAGTAATGATTTATTTATTTATTCACTATTTTCCGGGTGACTCGAAATCCGATACTCTCATCAATCGAATCGAAAGCCTTTAATTTGAAACTTCTTTGGAGTAATCTCTTATCTTTATAGCCATTCCGATCCCTTCCATCCCTTAGCATCGCAAACAACAATAATGAAATTCTATTTGTGAGCAAAAATTATTTCTTTTATTCATAATAAATGTTTATAATTTCAATAAATATTCGATTAACTTGGTGTAAGTGAAGTGAATTTCAATTGTAGTAAATGATCGGCCCTTTCACTGCAAAGCACTTGTTTTCTCACTTTTAGAACATTGAGTACATGTTTTGCTCTTATTTTTGTGACAATAACTCCTTTCGGAGGCATTTATTATGGATTTATTTTAATGTCAAAAAATTCTCAAAAATATTTGCATCAAATTGTGAGCAATAAAATTAGTTATCGCTATGAATAGAAGCGATATTACAGAGAATTCTATGGTATTCTCTGCGATGTATTCCCGCTATGATGACCAAGAAACTCATAAATTGTCTCTCATTGGTTTGAAAAATGCCTGGTTATGACCTGAATTCAAATATCTTTTCAAAAGCTATTACACGTTATTAGGATATAGACATTTATTTTTATATATATTCATCTTGGTTAGTTTTAAAATAAATGGAGCAAGTAGACATCAATGGATAACTAATGAAATAAGATGATGAGGCTCAATTGCATGGAATACTTTTATCATCTTATAAATCATCACAAATTCATTTTACTTGAGATAAGACTGAAGACGGAAATAATATATTTGTATCTGTGCTTTAGTAAAAAAGAAATGATCTTGGCAATGTTCTGTGCTTTAACAGACACAGATTTATGTTAAAAAGGTTATATCTTTAAAGACGTGCGTCAATAGTTTGGACACAATAAGAAGCGATGTGTCGCACAATAACAGACTAACGAGAAGCCATTGGATCCCATATTTCGACGAATTTGATAATACATAGCCTTAGAGTTAGACTCAACTCCAATAACATTACAACCGCTTTAGGAAGTGATAGACTTTCCAAGACTTGTAATAAAGTTAACGTTATTTCAGCCGAAAAACCCTGTATTTCCTCTGATTGTGAGCACAACTCATTTTCATTGAAAACTCATATCAATGAAATGAATGAAAGCAATTTTATGATTGTAGTGATGAAAAATCGACATAAATATAACACTGATATTGTATGCATCAATAGTATGTCCTCATTATTTACATTCTCATTCAACACTCATTTGTTTCTTTCATCCAATTTATTGATTATTATTAGGATTAAGGGAATGACTTCACTAAAGGACACAACAATTTCTAAACCGAATCCAATGAACGCACAGAAAATTTTGATAATAATGTTTTACATGTGTTTGAAGTGAAAAAGTGCGACGAAATATGATATCATTTTGCACTTACTTTTCAAAGCTTTTTGATACAAATTTTAAACTTCTTTTGATATTCTTTTTTATCTTTGACTCTAAAAATCATTTTTCAAAACTTAGTTTCTAAGAAAAAATTGAGAGTAAAAGTGACCGAAATCATTGGCGATAGTCGGGAGTCAGTTATGTTGACTTACAAATAGTCAGCGATAGAGAAGTATATATTTGAAGCCTTTATTGCTTTGCGATTCTCTCATTTCACAATAAAAATGATTGATTGATGGCCTTCCGCATAAGTTGTCGGACACACCATTCACTTCCCAAACTTACTCTTTTAATAATTCGTTTGGAGGCAAACTTTTGGCTAGATCACACTACGTATGATGCATGTGCTCCTAACACTTCTCCACTATTATTGGTGAGATATCTCTTGAGAATTGAGAATTCAGACAAAACTCATATCTGTCTAATGGTTGGATATAATCAAAAATAAGATAAGTTGCTCGAACACTATCCTCTCTACTGAATTAGTGCAGTAAATACTTTTTCAATGTAATAAAACCGGTGGTTTAAGTAAAAACCAATCCGGATCTCTCTATTATACAAGAGCAAATTGACCAAGAAACAAATGAGCAATTGCAAGATTGCAAAATCTTATCATTCATACAATAAATTGGAGATAACCTCGGCACCATTCATCAAAATGACCTATCAATCGATGAAAGTTTATATTTGTTTTGCTGATAAAAAGTGGCAAAAGTAATATTATCCGGATTTATTTTTTGTTTTTCTTCTATAAAAACATTACTAAAATCTGAGCGATTGAGAGACAAAACCCAACCATTTAGGGTAGAGATGAGTAGTGTAAATATCCAGCCATTCGTTTGAATCGTTTCATCAAATTAATTGATTCGCACTACTCTTGCAATCAATAACATTAGACTCTGTCTTATCATTAATTCTGAGCCCTTTTCTCTCCTCTCCATAACATTCATTGAAAATCTCTTTTGCTTTCATTATTTGAGTTAATATTTCAGTTAAACGAATATTTCTTTATTATCCAGTTTTTGATAAATTGTTATTTTTTTGCTTTAATTACACTTTTGATAATAAGTGACTGAATTATATGGACCTATAGTTCTGCCACATTTTTCTTCACTCCTAGTAATCTTTTGTTAATTGGCACGATAAGATTTATACAAGAGGTGGCTAAAGGGGGTATTTTCAGAATACTCCCTTGAATCAAAAATTTTGTAAAATACCTTCCCTAGGATCAGATCAGAGGACACTCCCCCTCCTCCGTGTGAAAATTTTTTAACCATCGAGAGTATTAAAGTTTTATTTGTGGTAGATAATACGTTTTTATTGATTAATTATGCGTTTTGAGTGTTTTTGAGAAAATACCCCCTAGACTCACTCCCTAGACATAAAGCCTCTACTTTGGACCTAGACAACGGATTATTTAATCGAAGTCATTGTATTTTAATGCTTTTTAATGAATTATAATTTCAAAAGAGAATGCGATTAAAGTAATAAATGGAAATCTTAAATGACTGCAGAGTTTTTCGGAACATATTTCAAAGATTTCAGTTTAAATTAAATGTTAGTCGAATCAAATCTAAAAAGTTTGAACAAAATTATATTTACATTCGAGCAATATTTTCATCGATAATTCGATTGAAAACATTTTTTGTCCAAAAACAGGAAAAGTTTTAGACATAAAATGCTGTAAATTTGCAAATACAGTCTTAAAATATAAGTTGGGTAAAACATAAATATAATATTTAAATAGACAAATCATTGAAGGAGTCGAATGTTTTGAAAGAAATCAAAGTAATTTTGAATTCCTGCAGAATGTGTTGCAGAGACTGTCAGCTCACATACAGACCAAACATTGGTGTCGAGAATTTCAATGGTAATCAAATGTGATTTTGTGATTGTATCTGAAAAATGTTTTTTATTTGACTTAGAGATCAGTCTTTTTGTGAGACACGAAAAAAATAGATTTCTGATAAATTTTATTAGTATTGCTCTGAAATATATTATTTGCTCAGTTGACTGACTGACTGCAACTCCAATATATTCATTGGTTGAGTATTGTATTTGTATTGCATTTATTGGCATTTTTTTCTTTGACTTTTATTTATTGAATGCTTTTTCATTTCATACTAGTATTACAATGAATTTTGAATACTTTCATTCAATTTTTTCATACATTTCCTGAATATACAAATGATTGCATGTTTATAACAATTTCCAATCTGTTCTCATTGCTTTGCTTTTTGTAATTTTAATTAAAATAATCGTATTCTCAATCATCCTTTTTCATAAAGAAATATAAATAAAGTTGAATATATTTTACAATGAGCATTTTAACCGAGATGTCACTTTTCCAATTCATTATTAAAATTTTGTATTATTCTTTTCTAACTGTTCCGGTTCATTTAATATTTTAAATCTTTACTAAAATGACTTTTTCGAATGAAATGTTCCTAATATTCATTATATAGATTATAAATCAGAAGAAATTTTTTAATTTGATTTTGACTCAAATTACAAAAAAAAAGATTTTTGGCAAAGATTTTGATTACAAAAAAGAAGACCAAATCAGACGAAATGATACAAATTGACTAAATGTTCTAAAATATGTTTTTGACATTATATACATTAGAAGTCAACGACCTAGGCATTAATTACAAAACTCAATTCATAAAATAGTTCTAAAAATTTGTTAAAACGGAGATATCTCAATTTATCAAGTAGTCTCTTAAATCCAACTAGATTATCTGCTAAGTTGAAAAATCGAGAATAGATGACTGCCATTAAACGTAATTCACTAAAATTTTCAGCAAATAAAAAGTAACTCATTTAAAGCAGCCGTAAATGACTAACAAGATTAAATAAATATTATCTGCTCCCATTATGATTTTCGCAATTTCCTAGATCCACTTAGATTGTTCTCTTCTTTTCTTTGGTGACTTTCCATTAAAGTTGGAGCAGGTTTTCCTCACAGATGTGCAGCAAATGCAAGTCTTGTGATATGTTATCAAGTAAAGATTTATAAATAAAACAAATCTATTGTTAATAATGCGTTATATTATTCAAAAATTTCATTTAAATAAGTCTTTTAAATTTAGCCTAAATTATAAGAGAGGAAAGTTTAGTGAATAAAAGAAAATCGATCTGAAAGTGATTTGCATTTCTTTATATATAATATAATTTGGATTCTTCTGAATGACTAAAAAATAACTTTTCCTCAGATATTGCCTTCAATTTTAAGTAGTTTTAGATATAAGACTTTGAATAAGACTTTAATAATAAATCTCTTTTCTTCTTCTCCGTAAACAATGAAAATCAGAACCAAAAGAAGAATAGGAAAAGAAAGTGGAATAAGAAAAAGAAAGTTATTATAAGAGTTAGCGATATTCCGAGTCGTTTTATGGCGATGTTTGGCTCTAACTAACAACCAGTCAATCAAATTGAGATTCTATTTAAACAAAACGTTTAACTCATTTAGAAAGTAAAGTGAATGGCATTCACTCTATTGACTTATCAATTGTTTTATCAGCGAAATTGTCCATTAAGTCGTCCATTTAAGAAAACAAACGGTCGATATATTGTTGAAAGTGCTGACGTCTTGACCTCGAAATGGTGTGAAAAGTGAAGTGAAGTTTGTCTTTTGTTTAAATTTCATTAACCAAAAAGAGTTATGAGATTTGTGGCGCTCACACATAAACTGATTAAAGCGTTATATAACTCGCAGTCAGAGCCCAAAGGTTTACAGTAAGCAAACGATTACTGTCTTAAGTAAAAGGCTGTGAAGTCAAGTGAAATGCGTTCACTTTTATGGCTCCTCTTTATTCTTATTTAAGTTATTTTAAGATAAAAATCCAATACAAACACAATAGTAATGCTGTCATACAAATTCATGTTCCGTTCTGTTCCTCATATCATTATTATTATGTTTTTCACCACAAAATAGAATCAATTATTTTTTATTATCTTTTTTACAGCCATAGGCATTAGGCTCTTGGCTATAATAGAGTCGCTCCCATAAACACTATGACTATAATTTAATTTATTTTTCGCTTCAAATGTTTAGATATAAGTTTGATTCGGTCGTAAAAATCTGATTGTTATTGCACTGAAATTTGCGAAATTTTCACTTATCTACTAGTTTTTCCCTTGATAACAATTTTGAGACCATTTAATTCACATATTCTCCAAAAGAAACAATTGTTTGACATTTGTTTGACTTTAAATTCTTCTCATTTGATGTCAAAGTTTTGGACATCAATTGAATGGAAAAATCTATTCATTTGGCAAAAGCCTAAACATCTTTATTATGTCTTTTTTGTGTTTTCCAAACGTTTGTTATTTAAATGCAATCGTTTCTAAATTGTCTTTGAATTCCTGAATAAATAATACGATTTTACTATTCGTTGCGCTTTAATCGCATAATAGGCCATAAATTCTCGTTTGATTTGACGAACAAATGTTACAAAAATCAAATATTTTATTAATTAATTAAAGCTTTTAGTAATTGTATTGACTTGTTTCATCAAAACGACTCTATATTTCAATTTCTGAGATAATTAACTAATTTATATATTGAGATAAAAGACCAAACAAAACAAAAGAGAGTGACATATAAATGATTAATAACAGGCATTGGCTGTAATTTATTAGACCTTTGGATCAATAAATACAATCAATGGCTTTGTTTTTATATGATTTTCACTGAATATAACGATAAAAACAATATTTTTTAATTCAATCGATTTAATCGATTTGGTTCTCATTTACGACAAGAATCGCATCGAAAGCTGTTTTCCTTTTAAGTTGAGATCAAATGATAATAAAAAGTGAGTAATTAAGTGATCAAAAAATAATTAAAACTGTGAAGAATTACAGATTAACAGCGAAAAGGATGGTCTCATTCGTGCTCTTCAACCAAAACAAAACTTTTGGCTCTAATTGTAACACAATTTTCTGTTTCACTGCTTTCAAAGTGAATTTTCAAAGTTAACATTTTGTAATATAAAAGGTCATTCACCCATTTTTACCAATATTATAGCTTCTATTTACCTCCTCTTATGTTCGGCATTAATAAAACGAATTTATAATTGAATCGGCGAGGAAGTCCTACCAATAAGTTTACATACTATTATATCTAATTGTAATGTGATTTCGCTGAATTGACCCTACCATTAGCGATGATCCGATAAGATATTTCATATCCCAAATTTTAACGATCCGTATCCGAGGCTAAAAATTTAATATCCGACCCGAAACAAAAAATTATCAACATTATTGACTTAAAGCATTGGCATAAATTATTGGCATAAATTAAGTATATAATAATTTAGTAAACTTTCAATAATTATTTCAATAAAAGATTAAATAAACTGAATTCTATCATAGTTTCGTCAAAAATTCGTAGTTTTTCATCTATACAACTAAAATAACTCTTTTCCAAGAATGTTTTCGAATAAAATTCGAATATCGAATAAGTTTAGGATAAGGTTTATAAATCCGATCCGATCTGAAATGTTGAGAGCTCTCATTCGATCCGATAGTTATCCCAAATTTTTGGTTGCATCCGAATAGTATCTAAAATAATCCGATCCTCATCTCTAGCCTAGCTTATTCAACTTTCCTTGTGAGAATAGTATTCTTACAGAGAAATAATTTCTTGATAAAAGTTATTCAAATTGTCTTTTGATTGCATTTGAGTTACGAACAAATTTGCAGTCAATATGTGTTTTGGTTATCATATAATTAATTACATTATTTTGAAACACATTTGAAACTTAAATCAGAGAAATAGAGATAAAACACGAATTACAACAAAAACTGATTTCTTGTATGAAAAAAATTGACTAGAACACAAAATATCCAATTGCTGTGAAATATATCAAAAGAGATTACATTTTCTTATTTGCATAAAAATATACTTTTTATGACTTTGAAAATTTGAATAAAATTTCAATGCCATACATTTGTACGATATTTCGCAAAAATGGGCCACGAGTTCGAAGAAATACATTAAATTTACTCAAAATCCCATTAGACGTGTAAGCTATTTCCATTTTAAGTTAGAAACATATTACTTCATAAAATATTAATCATTTGCTTGTCTAAATTGCTAAATCCTTTATAATAAAAAGCTTTTTTTTAAAAAACAAAATGCATATTGACCATGACATTTTTCAATTTCTTAATTTAAATCAACTTATATTGTTTGGCTACTGATACAAACAAGCTACAACATACTTTAGCTTACAATTATGTGAATTCACATCAAATAGAGTATCAAATAAAAGTATTTCGAATTACATGTTCAATTTGAAAAGAATGTAATTAAAAAAGTTTAAATGCATTTAACACTTGAATTGAGTTCAGAAAATTAAATATCAGCTCACGTTTTATAAGAATATCAATAGTAAACAATCGGGAAATCAAATAAAATTGTGTCTATTTATGGTTTAATTAAGAATAGACTCAACTCTTCTGGATTTGAGTACAAATATATTTGTGTTTTTTATTATCTGCTGAGACGTCTCTCGACTCAAATTTTTTTACTGAAATTGAATTTTATTTTTCGGATCTGTGGTCAACAAACTCCTAAAACACAGATGTAATAAATGATTGTTTGAATCCTAGGTCATTATTTCCTTATCACTTGAACTACTATTTTGAAGCGCTAACTATTTGTGTTTAAATTTTTGTTTGTTATAGAGTTTGGTCATCAAATTTTGGTCTATAATTGAATAAGGAAAGACTGCCTCGAGCACTGGCAACGTGTGGCTAATCCATGACAGTTGTAATCAAAATCGAGTTCATTCACTGGTTATGAAACTATTAAACAAGTGTTCATATAATAAGGTGAGACATAAACCAAACAATAAGTGTTTATTTTTGTCATTTCTTTGTATTTTATACCAGAGTTGAGGTAATTCTATTCTAACACAGACTTAGGTTTAACTTTAATTCAATAAATTTTGTTATTTTTTCCTTAAAAATAAAAACAAAACTCAAAGCAAAGGGATTGTAATGAATGGCAGTTTTGAAACATATATCGAAGATTTTGCCAAAAAACTAAAGGATAATAGACTCAGATTTCTATTGCATTTTGTTGGAGTGAAAAACTACTTATTTTTAGTATTGTTTTTATCCAATCGATAGACTTATAGATTATTGGAAAGGATTGAGAAATAAATAAATAGTTGCCTTCAATGCAATAAAAACTTTGTTTGAATCCAATACTTAAGAAAAACAACATTTTTGACGACAAACTCACGACTCAACCAAACATTTGAGAAATGATATAAAATTTCAAAATATTACACTCAATACTTATGGCAGCACATAGAGTGTCAAAAACAATCCCTAGTTCCTGTTAAGTCCCTTCACTTCCTTCTCTTTAAAGTAGAAAGTGACGGGACTCCCCAGAGATAGGGAGTCATTTTTGGTAGATTTCAATCACTAGCAAAACATGAATACATGTCGATCCTCATAGCTTCCAATATCGACAAAGTTTGCAAATGTATTGTCACTATTAATATATCTCAATTCGTCTCTCTCTCTCTCTCTCTCTCTCTCTCTCTCTCTCTCTCTCTCTCTCTTGTCATGTTTTTGTAAACAAGTAAAATTATTACTCATTGAAAAGTCTGAATTAGATTTACCATGAATCTATCCCCTATTATGTACTGTATTTAGCAAAAGAGTGCAATAATTAGTTTCAAAGCTTAAAACATAGTGAATGATTGAATGCTCATGTACACTGTCATATTCATATAAATTGTAACAAAATTACCAAGTTTGAAAGCGAAAACAATAAGTTTAACTTAAATGAGTAAAGTATGAATGATTTTCAAAATGTAATATTAATTAAGTTTTTGTCACTTATTTCATGAATGAACAAATGTATCGTTTAGGTTAAATAGAAAGTTGACAAGGAGGTCATAAATGAAAAATATAACTTTGTTACTAATTTCGAACCCATTACTAGATTTGAATATAATTTTTGAAATGAACTTGTACACAAATTTTTAGTATGATGTATATGAATAGACATTTCATAAACAGATAAGTCTATCGGTTAGAATAAAATGACCACTTTCTATTTAACACATACGATAGTTTTATGAATCCTAACATAAATATCAAGCTTATAAGTCCCTTGGTTGAGCAAGGTTGAGCATCATTGGCAATAATATTACGGCTGACTCAACAAGTGGTTCATAAGAACTAAAAGCAAAGATTGCATTCTTATTGAGCGAGTGATCAATGGATGTGCTCTGCTCTTGACGTTCACTTCACAGTAATTCACAGACAAATGAATCGCTGTTTCACTCAACAAATGCTCAGTTATGACCCAAATGGGTATTTAAATTCGTTATTACAGTCATTCCCATTCAACTTAATTTTGGTCATATTTATCAGAGGTGAAAGCATTTAGATATATACCAAGAATAGACCTAGAATTTTTGAATCATCACTAGTTACATCACTAGTTCTCTTTACTTATATAGAGAAATATAGAAATTTCGTTATACCAAAGCTATTTTGCTAAAAAACTGGCACTCGTTGATCCTAGTAAATCTATTCAAATATAATGAAGCCTCTTTATTACAAGTTTATCACATAATGTCCCTAAATGATCATTAAGCACAATCACTGCTGAAAATGTCTTTCCAAGTAAATACAACAACATAATGCAAGGATATGTGAATTTTCAGCATTTAAAATATCCAGCAATTGAATGAAAAAAATGAGGCAAACCATTGATTTGAACATGATATCCATGTGTGAAATACCAGAGTGCTTTTGCCGCTCTTTCGGGAGTCCTCTTTAAGCCTTGTCTTTCGGGATCCTCTCCTATTGTTTCGAGTAATTCTCTGAAAACCTTTTTGAGTTTGAGAAGAGTGGTCTCTCTCTTGGGATCTTCTTTAGTGATGATATCGTCGTAGTCTTCAGAGTCAGTAGATTTGAGAGCTTTGATGTGAGATTTGGAACTCATTTTAAAATTGAAGTCGACTTTAATTGAGTCAATTGTGGCAAAGATTTGATGCGAAACTTCTTTCGACACAATTTATAGAAAACTTATCTCTCAAATGCATTCACTCAACTCATGAATGCGATTGGCTTTCCTTCCAATACTTCAGAGTATGCCTTCAGTTACTCCATTCGATACACTCGTATATTATCAATATTGTGATGCGCTCTTATGGGAACGTCCACACCACTAAAGAGTGTTTCATAAAAATCTGTACTTATTTTCAAATTGGGTTTTCGGTTTAGTATCCAATATGTGTAGGAATTAAGATAAGGATGAGGCACTAGGATTAAGATAACACTTCAACAAGTTTATAATTGATTGACCTATTCTACATATGTATATGTCAATAAATTAGTAAGGCACTGAAATGTTATATAACATGTCCAATTAATCGCTGCACTGTTTAAACTAGGCTTGCGCGAGACCTGTTATAATGTTGATGTCCATAGTGGGATATTTTATAGCCTGGTCATTTGTTATTTAGTTGGTATATAATAAACCATAATTATCATCTAGGTAGTAGAGTGCTATTTAAATAAAAAGGGTCTCTTAAACAATCGTGTGCAAACGCATAGAAAATATTTTTGAAAATTTCCAAAAATAGCCTAAATTTTGAATAATATGAGCTGAAAATATGGTCTGGTTGTCCCAGAGGTGAAAATCTTTTTGGACCCCCCCCCCTAAATTTCCGAAAAATTGTCATTGAAATCCGAGGAGTTTTGACCCCCCCCCCTAGATTTTCGGAAAAATTTTCGAAAATTTACGGAAATCTTTGATGTCCACTTATTTGATGTCCAGAGTTCGGTAAAATTGTTATTTTGTTGATCCAAGGATCCCTTCATACCCTAGATGAAATACCCCCTTCGGCACCTCTGGGTTGTCCCTAGTCAAAACAAATTTGAAAGTTTTGGCTTTATATCAATTGAATGAACTGAAAGGTATGTTAAGCTGCATAAACTCTTTTAAAATTGGGAACACTATCAGAGTTCGCCCTTTAGAGTTCGCCCTGTTGCATGCCTTGCACAAACATTTTTTGATGCACTTACAAATATTCTGTGCTCACTCTCAAACCAGATGATTTATGAATAGTTCCAGGGATGCCCAAGGGGGTATGGGTCTTACCCCCTCCCCAAGAGTCGAAAATTTTGGCTTTACCCCCCTACAATTTTAAAAAATTTAACATTACCGGTATACCCCCCCCCCCGGGGGCTCGCATTTTGACCTTACGTCTCTTTGTGTTTTCCGCCGAGCGAAGCGAGGTGGCAAATCTTTTCGGTTTTTTTGGCGGCAAATTCAAACCCCCCCCCCCTACACCGCTCCCCTAGAAAAATTTTGAAAAACCCCTACCCTAGACCCCCCAAGCCCCTAGAGTCAAATAGCTTGGCCATCCCTGATTTAAGTATTTATCACAACAGAATGATATATTATTTTAATGGAAAATTTTAAATAATATTTATGAAATGTGACCTGGATAAAACTACAAATTAGAATGTTTTGATATTCTGGTATCATTAATATATTTATAAGCTTAATATTTTGCAGTAAATTTTTTTTGAAAATATGCCAAGATCATCTTTAGAAATCATGTTAAAAAATTCAAATTTTACCAAGTTAATTTCAAATTTTCAATTTCATTTTTTGGCCACTGGTAGAACTCATCATTATGTATCAAATCTCGTTTAGATCATAATTATAAATTTATTGACTTGGCCACAATAGTACTTCGAATTAGTGGTCAAAGATGGGTACCCATGGCCCATGGGTCCCCAGACCCATATGGGTATGGGCTGGTTTTGGGCTTTGAGATATGGGTATGGGCCGGGTATGGGCTTTGAGTCATGGGTAAAGGGTTTTCA
>JAQGCS010000031.1:0-49695 GCA_034702105.1 Fuscozetes fuscipes
GTGTCTCTCTCTCTCTCTCTCTCTCTCTCTCTCTCTCTCTCTCTCTCTCTCTCTCTCTCTCTCTCGAAAACTTCCATGAAGCTTTCGGATCTCTGATATACAATGAAAACCTGATCGTGGAGCTCGTGTTCGTGTGTCTAGCTCTATTCTGTCCCAAAGCTATTCTATACTGACATATTAAAAATGCTCGGATGCTATCTTTCTCCTTCACATTAAACATCTTTAATATAAATCAAAACAATTACTAAACTTTAAACTAAAAAAAATCAGATTATATATTTTTACCAAGATATTAATAAATTTATGTGAATTTCAAGTAACTTAACTTAAAATTGTTAATCAAGTATTATTTTATTAGAAATATTGTCCGAATTGTATTTGATTTGGAGCTTTGTTGAGAAAGAGTGGAAGTGTTGCTGTATTTGGTATGTTACTTGTTAAGGAGAGCATATTGAGTGACAACTAGGGTTGTAAGTGGCTCAATTTTATTAAAGTTTAAAATCTTAAAAATTAATGTCAGTTCAAAGTTTAGTTTAGTTTAGGTTGGAATTAAACTCTCGTCATATAGTGCCATCTAGATCCGAGACCAAATTTTCACTTTTATCAATAAACCAAAAATATATTTAATACCATCTAAATTTGACGAATTATGCTTGGAACATATTTAGGTAAAAATGGCTGCTTTCTAGCGTTTCTGACGCTTTCGATTGCCCTATTCTCTTATCCTCGCTTCGCTCGGCTGTGAAACGGTAATCCTATAATGTTAAATTTTAAAAAATTCTAGGGGGGTAAAGCCACAATTTTCGACTCTAAGGAGTAAGAGGTCGACTCCCCTTTGGCCATACCTGATCATAATCGAACAAATCAGAGCATCTTTCATCAAATTTATTGAATTGAAGTCGAATTTTTCTGAATGTTAAAACATAATTAAGATTTTTGTTTCGATTATATCTTAAATATTGTTATTTGTGCGAACATATGATTTAATTATAACAGTTTCTAAATGAATAATTAGCTAAACTTTATGCTCTTTTAAAAATTAAGATAAATTGTCAACCCTAATGAGAACTTTACTCAAAATGCTGTTTCTATGCATTAGTCTTACGAAATGTTTGTTTATGAGGAAGTGTTCGCTTTGTTTATATTTGAGTGGAAAACCACAACCAATGAGGAGATGGTCCCTGACTTCAGTGTTTGCCAATCACTGCTTTCAGTCGTCTTTGCATCGAAACGAAGAAAGCGCTTCCAGTGTTGCAAAGACTAAGATTTTGAGGCTCAGCTCTTCATAAGAAGAATAAATGAGATGTTTTACTGCAAAAGGCTTAGAGAAGGGGTGGCCAAGGTGGACCTCTCTAGGGGGATTGACCAAAAAATTTCTAGGGGAGTCTAGGGGGTGATTTTTTGAATTTGTTGCCAAAAAATGCTGCCTCCCTTTGCTTGGCGAAAAACACAAAAGTGGAATAAGGTAAAAATTTGCCGCCTCGGTTCGCTCGTAATGTTAAATCTTTGAAAAATCCTAGGGGCGATAAAGGCGATATTTTCGACTCTAGGGGGAATACTCCTTGGCCACTCCTGGCTTAGAGATGTGGTGTTTGACAATAGTGACAGTTGTGATCGTTTGGTGTCACTGCTGTCTATGACTTTTCGCTTCAATTGTCTGTATTTTCAATGTTATTATCAGTGTTTTAGTGGACAACTGATAGAAAGCAAACACAACACAAACAACTATCAACTCTTGCATTCATTTCTACTTCGAGTAAATGGCGTTTCGATAATAAATCGATTCATAAGCTGTGGTTTTTTTAATTGAAGTCTAATTAAAGTGAATTGATTTGGGTTTATGTGAAATGTAATTAAAGGTTAGAATCAAAGACAGTTTCAAACAATTGATTGAATGAGTTATCAATCGTTGAACGCATTGATGAAAACAATGCACTCAATGTTGTTATGATCTGAACTCAAGTCAACTCTTTGTCTGTTGTGAGTGACTATTGCATTGACTGTCCGTTTGTTGTCAACTGCAGTCTTGATCTATAGTTGTGAACAATGGTGAAGACATTTCAGGCATACCTCCCTTCGTGTCACCGAACCTATAGTTGCATCCATTGTAGGGCACATTTGGCAAATCACGACGAACTCATCTCAAAGGTCAGTCCTAACCCAACCTAACCCTTAGCCCAAACTTAGAGTCATTGTTTGCATTTGCAGTCATTTCAAGGGAGTCAGGGCAGAGCCTATCTCTTCAACTCTGTGTATGTCTTAACAGCCCTTAACAACAATTGAGTTCATAACTAATTCTATTGATTTGTGTCCAAAGGGTTAACGTTGGCTGCGGTGCCGCCGAAGAGCGGGTCTTACTGACAGGTTTGCACGCCGTGGCCGACATATTTTGTGAGTGCTGTAAGACAACTCTGGGCTGGAAATATGTAAGTCTTGGCTTATTTACAGTTTCATATCTATTGTAATATTGGCGTCAATTATATTTGCTGTGCATTGACTGAGAGCTTACTTCTAGTGCTGTGAGCCCTACAGTAAGGGATTGTTTTGTCATATAATCGCACAAAACGTATCATATGATCACATCATATGAGAGTCAGACGTAAACATCAAAATATTGTTTGCATTGAGAGTTGAGTTCATCGCAAATGAAACTCGTTTTTCACTTACATCTGTTTATATCACGATTTATATAAACATTGGATAATAATGAGAACCCTTTTCTTGTTATGCATACAAACAAACAAAACTCTATTTCAATGAAAAGAATGCTATAATTAATAGTCGAGCGAACAGTTATCAAACACCTTGCAAACACAAAAACTGATCAAACTGGTTAGTTAAAATACCACTCTTCTCTCTTTTATTTCGGAATATTTGCCATAAATGAATGGAAAATAAATGCAAAATAATTGAATTGACTTTTAATTAGACTTTTGTATTGAATTTAAATTAATAAATATTAGGTTAAGTAGAGTTTAGTTTGGCTTAAATTCAATTAAAGAGAACTAGATTTTATATTAAACTTTAATCGATTAGATTTGTTAAATAGTTCACTTAATCGCCAGTTTATAGGTTTTCCTTTCAATTATTGATTTGAAAAATAAAATTTAACAGAAAAGAGGAAACTTTTGTAGTATTTATTTGATTTGTTATTTGTAAACATATAAAGCAATTCCTGTAATACAAAGATTTTTGTGGAAAATCGCTGCAAATATTTGATAATAGAATTATTTACCAAATGTTAGGAAATATGTTTTGTTTTAGTGTTTGATATGAATTGTTTGTCGATTGACTGATAGGAACACGCATTTGAGTCGAGCCAGAAGTACAAAGAGGGCAAATATATTATAGAATTGGCGCATATGATCAAAGAGAACGGATGGGACGACAACAACGAGAAGACTCGTCGATAGTTGACAGGTGTCCACATTTTGATGACTGACTCCTTAAGTGACCGAATGGCAAATCACATGATTTGTATTTATTTTAAACGCTTTTTGTGCGCTTTTATTAAGTGCTAAAAATGATAAGACATTTGCAGCTAATTCTTGTGATAACCGAAAGACTGATAAGAATATTGTGAACCACCGTTTGCTCTGAATATCCCGATCTTTCCAACAAATAGTCGTCTTCTCTTATATTCTCTAAAAGTTGAAAACATCACAACAAACGGCTTTAGAACACAATTTATTAATGGAGTCCCAACTCATCACTATTTTTCATACATTTCTTTCATCGAAACATTTGCTAAATTTTCTTTTGATTCGCATTTCGTTTCATAAATCAAATAATAGCAGAGTTTCCAAAAGTATTGAGTTTTTCATAATTTATACAAACTATAAATCATTCGAAACTTTCATTAATTCATTTCAGAAACAAATGATCCAATTATTAGAAATGAGATAAAATCTATGGATATAATCCCTCCTAAAACTATTAGTTTCGGAATGTCTGCCAATAGTCTGCTTCTTCTCAAAGCCATTGGAACAGCTTTAGTGATGTAATTGCAGTGCTCTGACCCCACTTTAAGTGATTTTGATTTAATGGTTAATTAATGATTGAGCAATGTAGTTTAATTGATGTGTAATTTGTTTCTCTCTGTGCCTACAATACTATCTATAATGTGATGCATCGCATATACACTTCACTCGACACACACTCTTAATAACACTTATTTGAATCCATAATAACTAATATTAATATTATTATGCTTTCAAGCATTATATCAAAATCATAAGCAGACCATTGGATCTAATATTGCTTTTCATATATATATTCAAATATTTTGTGATATTATTGTCGGAGATGTCTGTCGTTAATCAAATCATGTTATTAATATTTATGGACTTATTCTCAGTTTCGTTTCGATGCCATATATAGTGAAGATGTGATGCAAACCTCTAAACACACATTTATTCAGTGCTTTTATTATAATCAAACATTTGCCCGAAATTCGAAATTTGTTTTAATCTTTCGATACTTTGTATAATAGATATTAAGTAAACTCATGTCAAATGCTCTTCTAGTCTCAACTCAATACCAATACAGCGAATGCCCTCTCCTTATGATCAACCACTGAATTACTATAATGTCTGACCGATTGTAAAGCACTGTCTTTTCTGATAATAATTTTAGTTTTAAACAATTCTTTTAAAAGTGAATTTGGTTAAGAAGTGCTTAATTGTACTGTAATTGTATTGAGTTAACAGTTATTCGGATTATATGTGCTTTTTATTGACTTTTGTTATATACTGTAATAAACAAATAGATGTATCGAAACGTTTATATTATATTTGACTTTAAAATTGTAATATTTTTAATAACTTATTATTATTGATCTCTTTCTCGACCTATACTTTACGGCAATCATTAATTTGTTTGCATTTTGAGTGTAATAGCAGTGAGTAATCGATTGAGTGATGGATTCCAATATTGATATCAAATATTAAATTATTTATTTCGAAAAATTGATTTCTCTTTCAATTAATTGATTTTAAGCAGAGATGAGCACAGAATATAAGCCCAGAATTCATCTGGGTTTTGTTGCTTTGATTATATTGATATTATGGGGCGATGCATTCTGTGCCCATCTCTCACTCTATTGGCGTTTATTTACACAAAATATAAGTAAATTTAAACTTAAATTGATTTTCGATATAAAAATAATAAATTATATAAATATTTATTTAAATTATGAAATCAGGTATAAGAGGACTGAGAAGTCGTCTGTAGATCTGGTTTTACGATTTGATAAGTTATCACATATTCTGAAAATTAAATTTTAATTCCGAATAAATATTTATACAAATGGTGTGTCGAGACTCGAGACTAACCGGGATATGCCTGTTCTCCACGATATATAACATATTCTGGATAAGTAAGTCCTCCACCACTCGGACGGCCTATAATTCAAAATAAATTTAAGAACACAATGACTTCAAATCCAATATACTGTCAAACATTGAACTAAATTATACGTACCAATTATACTGTGATGACCAGGTGGCGAGTGCGCCATTTTCAATGCACTGAACTGGAAGAATGATTTACCAAGAGCTACTCTACATAAAAGTAATTGTCGTTTACAGCTATAACACGATCGGTCCTTATGTTGCGGACAACCCGTTCCGCCCCCAATGCCTGACAATAATTATATTATAAGAGATATGAACTGAGAAACAATAGATTTTATGCAAACCATAAACATATTGATTGCTTTTTGAACTATTCTCAGCAAAGTATATACCGGCGCCAAACATGCCTCCGATATAGGCGTGCCTCTCATCAAAGCCTTTCTGGATAATAGCATTAAGAAAGGGTGAGCCGTGAAATAGCATTCGTTCGTTGGCGTAGTCGTGATTTTCTTCGACGATTTCTTTCCTTCTGTTCTTATACCGGTCCCAAAGCCTTCGATTACTAATTCTTTGAATTTTTAAAATATTGTATCGATTGAAAACTCCTCCCGAATGTCCGCTATCCTTATGTTCGCGAATAGTTGTCTGCATCTCGTCCTCAACAGCTTTGAATTCTTTGTCCATCGGATTTAAGTCAGTCATAATTGTTCCCGAACTCAGTGGAATCGAGTGCTGAGCACAAGAATGAGAGGAAAGCAATAACTTTTCAATGCCTTTGAGAAGCCTATGTCTATGTCCATAAGCATTGACTCCGATCTGTTTGAGCTCTTCGTGACCCATCTCTGCCAATATATCGATCGATATCTGTTCCCTCACAAACACTTCTGTCAACTGTTCTAAACCTAAACTATTTAAGAAGGAAGTGATAGTAATCGAGGAATAGGCGGACGTCGATAAATAATTTGTTATGGATTGAGAAGTAGTCTTCTTGGCGTTGCCGTCAGCGCATTGACCACTCGCTGGTGATATGTCTCCGTTAACGTTCTCACTATTCCGTTGAGACAACAGCAAAGTCAGAGCCGACGGAATGCTTGCGTCTACTGAAGGAATATTAGCCAATAAATGTTGAGGTGAAATACTGGCTGAGGGTGTGCTCGAATCTGTAGGGGATGTACTTTTTACTTCAGTCTGTTGACCGCTCGAAGAGCTTTTATTGGTCGCCAACGAAATAGTGGAAGAGGAGGTGGCTGTTATGGGAGAATTGGGGGCCATAGCATCCATTAATAAGCACTTGACGTCGTCAGCTGTGGCCAAATCGAGGGGAGTTTGGTTCTCATGATTTTTAAGAAAGCAATCGGCGCCGTGCGCTAACAGAAGGGCACACACTTGTGTTCGTGACTTTTGAGCGGCCTTTCGATTGATAGCAAATAAATATTATTTTGTGATTAAAACTAAAGTTGAAACCAATGACTAATAACTTACTTCATGGAGAGGACTGAACCCCCACCGGTCAGTGGCGTTAACTGATGTGTTGTGTTTAATCAAAAGGGCGGCGATATCCAAATGACCTGATTTGGAATGACTTAACTCAGTTTCATTTAAATCAATTTGCAATAAATACATACCATAAGAAGCGCTGTTATGAAGAGGAATGAGTCCTCCCTATCCATTAAAATCAAATGAATAGATTTGAATACTTTATTGTTTTGTAATGTATTGTGAAATTGCAGACCTTATCAGTGGAGTTAACATCAGCTCCTTTTTCGAGAAGGAATTGCGTGCACTCAATATTGTTATAACCGGCGGCCAAATGGAGTGGACTCGAGTGACGACCTGAAGAGTCGCGACAATTGACGTTTTCAGAGGTCACTAATTTCATAAGTCGGTTGAGATCTCCTTTTTTGGCGGCGTCGAGAGTGGCCGCCTCACCCAAAAGCAGATCCATTATGTCTTGATCTCCATCCTTAATCAAATCGATGGCCCGATTTCCGTCACGATTTTTCTTATCTTTGTCGGCGCCGTTCATTAGAAGAAGTTTAACGATTTCAAGCTTTCCTTTGGCGGCCGCCTCCATGAGTGGAGTGAATTTCCATAAGTCAGTTGCGTTTACATTAGCCTTGCTTTTGATGAGTAGTTCCGCGACTTCCAAATGACCATAACTTTCATCAAATTAGTTTTATTTAATAAATTATTAAGAAAGCTAAAACCAAAATAAGATATACCTGCAACTGTTATGCAATGCTTGAAGTCCGCCCTTATCTGCAATTTAAAAGTTAGAGATTTATTGGAAAAAAATGCAATTTTATACCTTTAGCAGAAACGTCTGCATTTCGGGACAGAAGGTATTCCACGACATTCAATCGGTTATACCCTTAGCAAAATTATGTTAATTTTTTTAAACATTTTAGAACAACGAATACCTGCGGCGAAGTGAAGGGGAGTGCTTTGACGGCCGTCAATGTCGCGGCAATTGACTAAATGAGGATAAGTAGTGAGAATTGTTTTGACGATCTCCAGTTCTCCCGCTCGGGACGCCTCCAACAGCTTGTATTCCATATCTCCCGTTGAGGTAAGTCTATGATTGGCCAACAGTTTTTGCACATTTTCTTTGGCCAATTGGTCAGCATTATAGCCCTGCAAACTAACAATAGAAGTGTCTGCACCATATGAGAGAAGTATTTGTGATGAGCCAACATTTCCATCTCTGGCACAGCGGTGTAGAGCTGTTTGGCCCAAACCGTCTAAGATGTTTACTTTTGCGCCGTTTTTTAAAAGAAGTTCCATGGCATCAAATTTGGAGTTATCAGCCGCCAAATGAAGCGGTGCTAAAAAGTCTTTATTCTTTTCATTCAAATTGGAGTTCTTTCGGATCAAAAGTTCACAAATTTGTTTGCGTTTTGAGTGATTGGAGACCACAGCATAATGGAGGGGAGAGTCACCACTGAAGGGATGCTTAAAGTTCGCCATTTCGGACGTTAGATATTTCTTTGTTTTAGTCACTTCTCCCTGAAGTATAGCTTCAAGAAGACAGTGACCCTTATATTCGTAGGCAATCCTTTCTTGGAGTTCACGAGTCGGTGCGATATCGATTGCACTTTTACCTAATAAGCAGTCATTTAACAAACAATAATAGACAATAATATATACCATGACAATTCTGAAGGTAAGGGTCAGCGCCATGACTTAATAGTAACGAACAGACTTCGACCCGCATTTTGGAAGCGGCCTCATGCAGGGGAGTGAACTGCCATAAGTCAGTCGCTGACACATTCGCGCCGTGTTTTATTAGAATTTCGCAAACTTCGAAATGACCTGAAATACGGACAAAACGTGTGTCAAAACAAATCATTTGCTGATCAGAGGAAAACTTACCATAACTCGCACTGTTATGCAATGGAACTGTTGTGGGATGAATATAAATAATTGTCATCAAAACATACGATACTTAATATCAATGCTGACCTAAGCCTCCCTTGTCCTGTGCGTGACAATTGGCCCCACGAGAGAGCAATAGTTTGACGACATTCACCCGATTGTAACCACTGGCCAAATGCAGAAGAGATGACTTACGTCCGTCACTGGCCTGACAGTTCACATTCAATACAGTGAGTAATGCCGTCAGTTTGTCTTCATTGCCACTACGGGCTGATTCGAGCAGTTCTTCTTTTCTGTATTCTCCAGTGAGAACAGGTTTGGCCAAAGGGTCGGCCAAATCTACAGCAGATTTTCCATCGGCGTTTAAAATGTGGGGATCGGCCCCATTCTGAAGCAGAACTATACAAACTTCTATCTTGGCTTTAATGGCAGCCTCCATAAGTGGAGTGAAATGCCAATTATCTTTAGCGTTAGGGTCGGCGCCATTGCGCAGTAATAACTGGACAACTTCTGCGTGACCTGAGATCACAATTCAAAGCATTTATTTCAATCAATTGATTAAATAAAATCTCTTTAAATCTTAAGCCAATAATAATAAATGCAATAAATATTTGGATAAAAAGTATTGTTTGTATCGGTGTTTGAATTTGTGCTCATTTTGAAGAATATCTAAAAAACTGACCGAAACTGCAGGCGTTGTGCAACGGTTGAAGTCCTCCGTCATCTTTGGCCGAAACGTTTGCATTCAAATGAAGCAGATATTCAACGATGTCTTTGCGACCAAAACCGGACGCGAAATGAAGTGGAGTTGATTTGCGACCCGAAGTGTCCCTAATATTCACATTCGAAGAATTGATGAGTTTTTTCACTTTAAGCACATCTCCATTACGACACACATTAAATAACTCTTTGTTCAGATGAGTGTCCGAAACACTGGTGCTGTCCATTACGCCACCGATTGCTGATATCTGACCTGAAAATGGCATTGAATTCATTGACGAATTGGTTCCATACATGACTTCACTTTTGGGACAAAAATCAGAACATTTTTTGTAAACTTTTTTTTAACTTTGATTTATTGATTTAAACAACTGATCACTCAGTGATGAGAAGAGAGTTGTCTTCATATGATTGACATTTAAGTCAACTGTTGTGTCAATGATTGTAATCATAACAAAAGTGTTACACATTTGAGGAAATTGATAATTAGAGCCCAACTCTTAGACTCTTTGAGCCTTCAATTGAGCGTAAAATAGAGTAATAATCAAAAGACGTAAACAACAACTGAAACCCTTATTGCGATCCAAGCAATGCATTCATTGAGTAAACTATTACTCACCGATTGTTACACTTTTGACAAACACTGACATCGTTTGTGTCCGAATCAGTTCAATGTCCTCAACAGTCGATAATAACGTCTTTGATGTCAACAAAACCGATGGGCTTTTGATTGAAGGGGTCTCAGAAGTGGTGGTTTTGTTGACGTTTTCTGCATTCGTACCAATAATACGGTTTATTGTAACACAAATTGATTGATATTTGTGTTAAACTCATTATAACTTCAGTGCAAACTCTGATTTCAATTAATCATAAATTAAATGCTTTTATTTATTCTAATAATTGATATAATTTTGATTTTATTTTAAACATTTTATTTATTTCAGTGAATATTACTTTTCGTTTGATTTTATTTACATCCAATTCGTTAACAATCGATATATTTTTGGAACAAAAGTCTAAACAATGTTTAAGTGATTTAATTTCAATATCTGTTTAACGAATAATAGTATTAATAACCAAAAGTGTCGAACACTTTATCATACAATAGGACTACGAATTACTGATAAGCTATTAATTATACGATATATACATATAAATATATATATATATATATATAAACAAAGCCATTCCAACATTGGATCACACAATCGAAGCACCGAAATGTCAACTCATATGCAAAGAGTTCTGAACCCTCGAAGTCGGTCCACAAGTCTGGACGTCGAACGGGAAAAGTGGCACAACTCTCAGGTATTGACTCAATAATCGTTTATTGATTTAGACGACAATCACTTCAATATTTGCTGTTTTTGTGCTTATCTTCTAATTTATGTGAAAATAATTTTGAATTTAATATTCAATAATTTTAAAGAATCGGAAGAATTGGCTGCGATTTGAGGGCAGTCTAATTGTCAATCATTTGTGGACAACGCTTATGATATTTGATCTTAAATTTAATACAAAATCTTAATTTAAAATTCAATGAATTGTCTGAAAGTCTAAATAATTGCTTTATTTTGAATGACTGTAAATATTTGAAGTGTTGTCAACTGTTGTCCACATCTGTTGTCAACTCTCGTATTGTTATCTTCTGTTAACTATTTTTTTCATTAAACCATTATTTGATTGATTGTCCATAAAATGAAACATTTCTTATATTTGTTTCGATTAAATTTTATGCCGAATAACATTCGAGAATATTTAATTAGTGACCTTACTTACCATACTTACCATGCTTATCCATTAGTTGGAATAGGTTTGAATGTTTTACAATTGTGGTTAACTAATATGAGAATATGACATTGGTACATTTGCTACCACTAAACGCAAAGTTTTCCAAAATGATTGACATAACAAGTGATTCAACATTTTATAAGTTAATGAAATATTTTTTCTCATTTAAGCCAAATATAGTTAAACATAATTTTGATTTAATTAGTCGTGACTTTGAATACAAGATTAATTAGCGAACAATTATTTGCGAATCGGTGTCCGCACAATATTAGGCCTCTCAACAGGTTATCTAGCAATTTTTAGCTTTCTTTAAAACGTGGCAAAAATGAACAAGGATGACAATCTAATTATTGTTGGCAAATTGCCAATTCCGGAAAAACTATAAATTTAGGCTATTGTTGTGACTAGTTCATTAATCTTGAATTGACAATTTTACATAGCTAATGCAATTTTTGATTTGATCACTATTAAAAGCGCCATAATAGATTAAAGCAAGCATGTTTAATTACCAGTGAACCTGTAAGAAAAAGATCTATTGATAAAATAAAACAATACAATGAGGTTATAATACAATACATTAAACAATACATTACATGCGATTCTTCACATAATGAACTCACCGAACAACTTATAAACTTCAATATTTTTGGTAAAATCAATATGAGTTGACTTTTCATTTAATTTAAAACAAAGGACAAAACAATTATTGTCTGGAAAGAGCTGGACTATGTTCAGAATGATGTTGCACAAATCACAAATTGATTAGGCATTAAATTATCTTTAAAAATATGTTTTCCAAACTTACCTATCTCCATCTGACTTCTGGCGATGCGGCGCTAAAGTTCGATAAATTCGATGTCCAGAACTCGGAAATATGGTAACAAATACGAGTAATCTATTTCTAAAAATTATATAATTCAAAGGAAGCTAAGATTGGAAAGTTTTTGAATAAAATGTAGTTTTTAATGATAAAAATCTATAACTTATCATGGTCAGAATTTGAATTAAAAATTATAAAGTAGCCCTTCTTTGTTAAATTTTTCAAATTTCAAAATTAAACATTAGCCACATAAAAAATTTAAAAGTGCCATTTTTATTTTTTAAAATTATCCTTTTTAAAACCAATGGTAAGGTACATCGTTTCTTAGAAGATGGCTAACGGGGTTTTAACCATGTTAATCTTAGAATTTTTGAACGAATTTTTTTTCAATTATGGATTTTGTTTAACATTGATAAAAAATATTTTTTGCATTGCTTATTTATTCTACTTTTAAAATGCTGTTTTAGAAAAATGGCCATATCTTTAAAAATATATATCGAACAGGCAAAATTTTTAAAAATAACAAGTTCACTCAATACTCTAAAAACATCTTTGAGCATTTCTCTTTAAATGTTATAATTTAAGAGAAAACGCTCCTTGTATTTTTAAAAATTGAAATTTTATTCGTTAATATCTCGTTAATGAGTCAAGGTAAAATATGGAAATTTTATCAAAATTGAAATACATTTTAATTTCATAAATTTAAGAGAAATTAAAATTTGTTTTATTATTTTGTTTGTATTAATAGAAAATTATGATTTAAATGAGTGACTCATTTCTAATAATATTATTAATGATAACAAATCATCGATTGAGAGATTAATTTTCAATTATTATATAGATAAAATAATAGAACAAATTTTACTTTCTCTTATTTTTATGAAATTATAAGGGATTATCTTAATTGTGATAAAATTTCAATATTTACCTTAACTAATTAACCAGATATTAATGAATAAAATTTTATTTTTAAAAAATACTAGGATCCTTTTCTCGTAAATTATAACGTTTAAGGAAAAATGCTCAAAGTAGTTTTTAGAGTATTGAATGATTTGCTTATTCTATATTTATTTTTTAAGATATGGTCATTTATCTAAGAAGCACTTTAAAAATAGAATGAACAAGCAATTCAAAAAATATTTTTTCCAATGTTAGTTACACAAAATTAATAGTTTGAAAAAAATTCATTCACAAATTTTAAGATTAACATGCTCAAAAGAGTGAAACCCCCATTACTTATGTTCAAAGAAACGCTGTATATGTAAATTTAATCTGGTAAACTAAGAAATTGCAATAATTTTGTATTAAGGTAAATTGATATAATTGATATAGTTGAAGTAAATTTATATAAAAATTATTTGAGAATTTGTTAGATTTGACGCAATTAAGCAAAAGATATCAATTTTATTGGTTTTTAATTTTGATTGAATTAATTTCTCTTCAGTTGTCGAGTATTTCAAAAGCCATTAATCATATCGAGAGTCCGGTCAAAGAAAAGCACATAAGAAGTAATTATTACTCCATTATTGCAATCAATTCGAATAATTTGTTCCAATAATTAACTTCACGCCAATAGCCTTAATAATTGGTACTTTTCAAACAAAAAACGCACAACTTTTTTGGGGTATTGTTCGTAATTTACAGCTTCAGGAGAATCCTATTGTGTGCTGGAAATTCTGTCACGTCTTACATAAACTGTTAAGAGAAGCTCACAGAAAGGTCTGTCCATTTAGTAAATTGAATTTTGTTTAATTTGATTGTTTAGATCATTCCGGACTCTTATCCATATCGTTCAATGATTATGGATTTGGGCAAAATGTGGGGCCTTTTGAAAGAGGGTTACGGAAAACTAATTCAAAACTATTGCAGTTTACTCATCAAGAAAATTGATTTTCACGCAAACGTAAGCTTACTATCAATCGGTTGACTACGAAAGCATTAATCATTTGATCGATAGAATCAACGCTTTCCGGGCAATCTAATGGTCACCGACCAAGAACTGGAAGTTATCGGAGAAAACGACGTCAATATTCTGTTAGTTTGAATTCAAAGCAATTTAAAACACTTTATATTTATAATGTTTTTTTAGTTTTCAATTGTGTTGTGAAATATTTGATTATTTGGATGAAATACTTAGTCTTCAGGCAAATGGTATGTTTTGATCTATTTCTGAGCACTGAATGGAATTATTTTTCTATTCTAGTCTTCAGTTCTCTGGATATGAGTCGATCGAATTCAATGACAAACGCGGGTCAGTGCCGTTTGGCTCCACTTATTCCTTGTATTCAAGATTCGAGTCAATTGTATGACTACAGCGTCAAAGTTCTGTTCAAACTTCACGCAAGTTTGTAACCACTTCTCAATAGGTTAATAAGACAACTAATCCAGTGATGTATCCCTAGACTTACCCCCCGGAACGCTTGATGGCCACAGACATAGATTTTTTAACCAGTTTAAAATGTAATCAATAATAATGATTGCTCTGAACAAAAGTGACTCAAAAACGTTTTGTCTAATTCTTAGCCTTAAGTTATTTTACGAGAACTCTAATAATTTGCAATACTTTAAAAACTTGATTCACGTCCCGCTTCTGCCGAATGTAAGACTTCATTAATACTTGTCTTCAAAGTCTTCAATGTTTGTTATTTGTAGGAACCGCCGAATTTCCTCATTCAATCGGACCTGGATAGTCATGTGACACCTGTTTGTATTCTGCCCACACATCCCGAATCCCCCGAAGTAGAGACGATTGATATGGTGGATAATTTAGTGGATCTCTCCTTTAATGAACCCGTTAGTCTAATTGATGAGAGGATCCAGTTATTTTGATTGAGTTATCCAGCTACATTTTATGATTGCAGAGTGAAAAATCAGAAGATTCCCAATCGATTTGGTCTCTCAATAATGAGAACAGAAATGTTTCGTTTTCTGCGAATGTCATCGAAGAGAAGTAACAAACATTTAATTGCTTTCAAAAATGATTTCATAGAAATTTCAAAAAATTAGAGATCGAGTCATTCAGAAGTTGATGTCCAGAATAGAGGAAATCGAAGCAGAAATGCAACGAACCAGAGTTCAGGTCAGTCATTATTCCATTTACTCAATGCATGGCTTATTGTGGATAAACCCAAAGGATATTCGTCTTATCGATGACTTAAAGAGGACAATCGCTGAGTTGGAAAACGCTCGAGCACAGTGTCTCGAAAAAGAAATCGAAGCACTTAAAGAATTGGAACGTCAAAAGTCTAGCAACGATTTGGAGGCCATCAACAAAGTACTCGAAAAGTACAATAAAATGAGGGATTTTTACAACAAACTGCGCGCCGAACACATAGAACTCATCAGAAATGTTGGTTTTAATTGCTTTCGAAAATATTTATCTAGTATAATTTATAATTGAATAGAAAGCGGAAGTGGAAAAGCATTTGTCGGCCACCAAAATGCAATTAACTCAAACAGAAAATCTTAAGAATGTGAGCACTTTTTCAAACAATTAGAGAATCAGTTTTGAGGAAAACTTTTTCAGACATTGGAATCCCAACTGAGAGAACACGTGAGAAAAGAGGCAGAATTCAGTTCAATCACTTCTAACTGCAATGAACTTAAACTTCAAATCCAAGAAAATGAAAGTCGAATGAAGAGATTTGAAGACGACATTCAAATGGAGAGACATCGACTACAAGAACGAGAGTGGCATCTCTTGGGTCTGTACAAGATTCTTATTTTTACATTATTTAATTTTGAAGCTTTACAGGGATTGTCATCAATCAAATGCATATAACAGCACAAAGAACTCGAGAGGAAGAGATTCGAAGCGCTTCTGTTAGCGTCAACTGTTCCCCTGGTATTACAAATAAACCATTGTGGAAAATTTTAGAATCATTAATATTTCTTCAAATTATAGAATATTTTTTCAATCAGTTGGAGAAATTGCGAACGAATTTGCTTTTATTAGAGGAGTCGTCGGCTTTTATTCCTACAAAACCTTCGGTCGAGAATTTGATTACAACTGTTTTAGAATATTATCTTCAGATGAGTTTTTCGGTGAACTGTGCGAAAGTCACATATTTGACAATTCCTAACTTAGACCTAGGACAGGGTTTGTCTCATTCACTCCAATTTATATTTTAATTTATTCATCTGTTTGCAGAACTGATTAATAATTGCAAAGAACTGATTGACTTATCCTTAAAGATGAGCACAAATATAAAGAATCGTTTGAATGATTCAAAAGCAATCAATTCTGTGAAGAATTGTTTGAATAAATTGATTTCAATGAATATCTCAATAATTCCTGAATTATCCGATAAATCAAAAGATTTGGAAAAGTTATTAATGGATGAAATTAGTGAAATGGACAGGGCTATAAACGATGCCGTTCTTAAGATTGAGGTTAGTTTAGAATTATGTGATGTTTTTTAAATTGATAGCAATTCTATTGACAGCAAATGTTAGAGTTGGCCAAAAAGAACGACACCGGAATCAAATTGGAAGTTAACGGACAGATTCTGGACGCCTGTACTTATTTGATGAATGCTATCAAACAACTGATTCACGACGCAAAAGAACTACAGAATGAAATTGTATCGCAGGGAAAGGCAAGTGAGCCCATCATAGATGAGTTCATTCTAATTGGTTTGTTTGTTAATATAATTAGGGCCAAACTTCACTCAAAGAGTTTTATCAAAGAAATCATAGATGGACTGAAGGGCTAATATCTGCAGCTAAAGTAGTGGCAGCTGACGCTAAACTATTGGTGTAAGGCATTTTACCCTTTGGTCAAACTATTTTCTTATCAGAACGAGATTTTTATTATCAAAACAGCGATTCGGCCGATAAAGTGATATTAGGTTCGGGAAAATTTGAGGAATTGATCGCTGCTTCACAAGAGATCGCGGGCGCCAGCGCTCAACTAGTGGTGGCCTCCAGAGTCAAAGCAGATCCGAGCAGCGCTAAAATGAGTAAACTCTCACAATCTTCTAAAAGAGTTTCTGAAGCGACGGGAAATGTGGTCGCAATTACTAAAAAGTGTTCACAACGTGTAGAAGACGCGGGTATTTCATCTCTTTTTCATATTTTTATCAAAAGAATAACGAGTTTTGAATTTTCAGAAGATTTGGATTTCTCCAAGCTGACGTTGCACCAAGCAAAACGACTGGGTATACCTCACAATCATTTATGATAGAGCATTTATATGTTATTCGTTCGTTTCAGAGATGGACAGTCAGGTGAGAGTTCTCGAGTTAGAGAATGCTTTGGAAAAAGAGAGATTAAAATTGGCGTCACTTCGCAAACAACACTACCATTTGGCGGGTGCTTCGGCCGGTTGGTAGTCAGTCATACAATGGACGCATTCATAGTCACAATCATGTATTCAATTGAGTATTAAATCGTATTCGCATTAGAATTGTAACGAAGTTCTGTCCATTTATATGATTTTACACTTATTTTTAAATTTAAATTTATTTACAAAATTTTATTATTATATCGAATATAGTTTTGATTAAGTATTTTCTGAATTAACACTTTTTATCATTTTATATATTATAATATCAACTGATTGTCAAATAATTGCACAATAAATGCAATAAATGTTCCAAACATTTCACAAACTTCTATTTGTCACTCATTCACGCATTTCAATAAATACCTACTATTGTAGGCACTCTACAGAGTATACTATGAGTCTGCAGAGTAGTCTTGTAACCAGAGGTGCGGAAGGGGGGGTATATTTTTATTTATCTCGAAAATTTCGAGGTAAATATAGAGAGGTCATCTAAGTTGATTTCAAGTCGAAATCAACTTAGATGACCTGCATGACCTCAAATGTGGTTTTTGGTGAAAATATTTTTTGACCCCTAAATTTTCGAAAATCCGAAAAATTGTCATTCAAATCCGAGAAGTTTTGACCCTCAAAAATAAAGTGGCGAGCCCCCCCCCCCCCAAAGTTGAACTTTTTTGAGGTTCAGAACTGAACAAGCGTAATTGATAAAATTATGAAACCTTTTTTTGAAAAATACTATATTTTAAATGAACTGAGGTCATCATTGAAAATTTTTTGAAAAATTATAATCCTCATTGAAATAATGGTAAATTAAAATTTTGAATTTTTTCACTACATCTATGGAATGGAATGTAGTATATAACACTATATCGTTTTGAAAATTCCATAATTTTCACACAAATTACAACTCAACCTCAAACTTAACTCATGTCAAACCATCAAAACATTAATATTTTTGCCCCTTTTATGTGTTAAAACACTTGTGAAAGTCATAAGAAGTTGTAATTTGTATGAGAATTATGGAATTTTCAAAAAGATATAGTGTTAGTTTTGGACATGGGCTTGAGAAGAGCCTTATCACACATGAGCAATGAAAACCAGATTTTACTGCCATCTCTTAAGAGAGAAATTGATTTAAGACTATCCTTAAACAACGATACGTTCAGAGAGTGATTTAAGAAGTGCTACGCCATTCATATAAGTGTTTCATTAGAGGCTTGTTTTAAACCCCTCTATAAGTGAACTGTTGTTTAATGAATGAGTTTTGAGGAAAATAAGCGAATGTTTGTTTGCGTAACGCTATTAACGCTATAAAAGCGTTTGTAAATACACTTATATTTCACTTACAAAGCATTTCATTCATTGATTGTTTTGATCTCTTCAAACATTTCGCAAATAATTCAATGAATTTAATTATAATTTTGGACTCAATTTTCAATCAGATTTGCTTCTAAATTGGTCCTGTTCACATTTATTGATACCTATAATTTGAACCATTTATAGGAGTGCCTCAATATATTGCATTAAAATATGTTTATTTATTGTGAATTTAATAAAATGTGTGACTGATTTCAAAACCATTTTTTAATTAATTTTTTTCTAATAATTAAATGAATTTTTGATCGGAATAGTGAGCGATGAGTCACGACTTACTATCGGCCGCTTTGGACGAGTGTGGCCTCGATCTCAATGATATGACCGCTCAGGTATACAATGCTTTTATAAATTTGAATATTAGATGACCAGTGATATTGCAGGTGATGGAGGAAAGTCCTAAACCCACAATAATTAGTGTCGCTTCAAATGCAAGGGTATATAATTGGCCACAAATTTGCGAATAAATAGTAATTGAATTTGTTTTGAAGCCGTTCTACACTCTGGCAAACAATCCATTGATAGTCAAAAATGGGAACAAAAAGATTTCGATAACCACTTACCCGCTCTCAAACCCAACCGCTGCCATCAAAAGGGAAACTTTTGATATTAGATATCCGATTGTGACGTCCTCTTTGAAAACACCTCAAACGATGGGTCCATCCGTTTCACTTCTTTACCAAAATCCAAATTTAAACAATTCTTTAATTAAGAGAACTGTTCCCCAAATTCCAAACGATTTAATCGAAGACGAGCTCAAAATGGAAGTCGAAGACGAAGAGTTCGCAACTGTTGACACTTTCAACGATTATATGCCATCAAAATGTGAATCTCTGAAACAAATTCTAAATTTAAAAGAATCAATATTTCTTTACTTCCAAAATAGTGAGGATTGGTATCAAACATCCCGACCCTGTTGTAGAAACGGCTTCCCTATCAAGTGTTCTGCCGCCAGATGTTTACTTTCGACTTAATATTCCAGAGGAAGTGATAGACGAGGGAAAGTTATCTGCTCTTCAGTTGGAAGCGATAATATACGCGTCCCAACAGCATGATAACTTTCTTAGTGACGGCTCAAGAGCTGGTTTTCTTATTGGTGATGGCGCTGGTGTTGGAAAGGGTAGAACTATTGCCGGTATCATATATGAGAATTACCTGAGAGGACGAAAGCGAGCCATTTGGTTGAGTGTCAGCACAGATCTCAAATATGACTCCGAAAGAGATCTCTATGACATCGGAGCCAATAAACTCGAAGTTCATTTACTTAACAAAGTATTGTTTGAGTTTTGTTTTCGATTCAATTAATTTCTGTTCCGATTTCAGTTCAAATACGGACATAAAATCCATTCTCCAGAAAACGATAACATCAAAAGAGGAGTGATTTTCGCGACATATAGTTCTCTGATAAGTGAATCGACCTCTACTTCTGGTAAATATAGCACTCGTTTCGGACAATTGGTTCAATGGTGTGGAGAGGACTTCGAAGGAGTCATTGTTTTTGATGAGTGCCATAAAGCAAAGAATTTATTCCCATCCTCTGGCTCTGGAAAACCTACCAAAACAGGCCTGGCAGTTCTCGAACTCCAAAATAAATTACCGAAAGCTAGAATAGTGTACGCGTCAGCCACAGGTGCTTCAGAACCTAAGAATATGGGTTATATGACTCGTTTGGGTATTTGGGGCAAAGGGACCCCTTTCGAAGATTTTGGACAATTTGTTTCAACTGTGGAAAAACGTGGTGTTGGAGCCATGGAATTAGTTGCCATTGATCTTAAAATGAGGGGTATGTATATGGCTCGACAGCTCAGCTTTCAAGGAGTGCAGTTCCGCATAGAAGAAGTGCCACTAAGCAAAGATTTCATTAGACTTTATGATAAATGCACTGATTTGTGGGTCGACGCAAAACTCAAGTTTGACAAAGCATTAGATCTGATGTCCAGCGATAATGTCATCAAAAAGACTATTTGGACTCAATTCTGGGCATCTCATCAGCGTTTCTTTAAATATCTGTGTATAGCATCAAAAGTGAAATTTGCCGTCTCTTTCATCAAAGAAGCGCTTCGGGACAACAAATCAGTGGTAATTGGTCTCCAATCTACTGGTGAGGCTCGAACTCTGGAGCAGCTCGAAGACAACGGCGGAGAACTCAACGATTTTGTTTCGACTGCAAAGTATTCATAAGTTATTATTTGCTCAAAATATTTATTAAAATTTCATTTTAGAGCTGTTTTCCAGTCTTTGATTGAAAAACACTTTCCGGCACCAAATAGGAAGAAAATCTTACAGTTGTTGGGTCGGGACACCAGCTTTTTCGATGATTTGGGCATTACTTTGAAGCGTAACGCAAAGGATGAGATCGTGGCCGCCGTCTCTAATAATGGACTAGGTACTTCTTACAACAGGAATAGAAATACTGCAATGAATGACTCTCAAAGTGATTCATCTGACGAAAGTGGCAGTGATTTGATGCCAAATGGCAGCGAAGAAGAAAGTGATGACGACTTTATAGAAGTTAGTGATAATGATTCGGCTCTCAGTGAAGACATTTCTGACGACGAAACCGATGGAAGCAATCGAAAGCGTAAACGAAAATCCAATTTTCTCGACATTTTTCTTAATCGAAAACCGAAACGAACGGACAAACGAAGCAAAAAACAAAAGAAACAAAAAACCAAAATTAAAATTGAGGATAGAATTAGACAATTGAACGGACAGTCGATGTCTGCAGACGTCGGTGACTATTGCTCTAAAATGAGAGATGAATTGCTCCAAAAACTCAACAAAGTCGGTGATAAACTTCCGGCTAATACTTTGGATGAATTGATAGATGAATTGGGCGGACCCGAGAATGTCGCAGAAATGACCGGAAGGAAGGGACGAATTGTCAGCACTGAAGAGGGGAACGTTACTTATGAAACCCGTTCTGAGAACGACGTTTCATTAGAAATGTTGAATTTAGTTGAAAAGCAGCGCTTTATGGACGACGAAAAGAGAGTCGCCATCATCTCAGAGGCCGCTTCTTCTGGTATTTCCCTTCACGCCGACAGACGCGCTAAGAATAAGTGGCGAAGAGTTCACATCACAGTAGAGCTACCCTGGAGTGCAGACAGAGCTATCCAACAATTCGGTCGAACGCACCGTTCAAATCAGGTGAATGCACCCGAATATGTGTTCCTTATTTCAGAGTTGGCCGGAGAGAAGAGGTTTGCGTCAATTGTTGCCAAAAGACTGGAAAGTCTGGGAGCTCTGACTCACGGCGACAGACGCGCCACTGATTCCAGAGATTTGAGTCAATACAATATCGATAACAAATACGGCCGAATGGCTCTCGAGATTGTCATGAAATCTATCGCACAGTTAGAGAAACCAATAGTCAGTCCTCCTGAAGAATATAGCGGAGACTTTTTTGATGACTGTCGACAAGGATTAGTAGGGGTCGGACTTATGCATACCGACGGATATGGATCGGTTACACTCGACAAAGGTTTGTTTATTTGATGCTATATTTGAGTGAAATTCAATGGTTTATGTCATCCATTATACAGACTATTCAAATATGACTAAATTCTTGAATCGTTTATTGGGTCTCAACGTTGAGCTTCAAAACTCTTTATTCAAATACTTTAGCGAAACAATGGATGCGGTTATAAAACAGGCAAAAAGAACTGGACGTTACGATTCTGGAATAATTGGTTTGTTTTGCTTCTAAATTATTATTATATTGATATTTATTTATTTTTATTTAGACCTGAGCTCTGATGTGGGAAATGTGGAGCGAATAAGTGATTTTGATTTTTATTTGAAATCTTCTTCCGGTGCCATAAAAATTCAGTTACACAAAGTGGCTATCGATAGGGGTATGTCTTGGGATCAGGCGTTGAGTTCGTACAACAAGTCATTAACTGAAAACATGAACGACACGAAAGATGTCGGCTTTTATATCCACACAAATGTAAGACATGTTTCCGTAAAACATATTTTTCAATAAAATACTTATTTCTTAACAGAAACATATGATAAGGAAAAGCGTATTTCTGGCGCTCCCAGACTCTAGTAATAGGGATCAGTTCAAAAAAATCTTTAGAATTTATAAACCAAACTCTGGTTTGCAATTGAAATGTGAAACGATTTCGAGTTTGAAAGAGAAGGGAACAAAAGCCAAACCCGAAGATATCGAAGCTCTTTGGAAAACAATTTATGATTTGTCGGACTCTTCTTGTAATCACATGTTATGGTACGGCAACTGTAAGCGATTGGTCAACAAGCAGAATTGTGATATTGGGTTCAGAAAACGTAGTTATTGTATACTAAGTGGAGCCGTTCTCACTGTTTGGCCCGAACTCGAAAAAGCTATTCCTTATCTTCAGTCACATAAACTCCAAATCGTTCGGCTCAGGACAGACGATGGACACAAGTTTATTGGTATTACATCACAACTCGTTTTAATGTTTCTAATCTTGTGATCACTATTCAGGACCAATGGTTCCGCCGTCTTATGTGGAAATAGTCAGACAAACTCTGCAACAATTAGAGGCCAATGGAATGAAGTCTTCGTCGGTTATGAGTCCCTGAGAGTCACTCTTTTAATTTCGATTAAATTATTTGTTATTTGAATGCTTTTCATCCAAACCTAGTGTTGAATCGTTTCGACAATTTTGTAAAGATTTTTAATGTTTTGAATTTCTGTGATATTAATCGATTCATAACTCATAATATGATTACAAACTATTGATTAAAGTGTTATCTTTTGTAAAATGACGTAAAGATTAAAATTTTTAATTATTACAAATGAAATTAAAATCTATAAAAGTTAACTTAGTTTCATAATATATATATTATACTGTACATCTAATAGATTTCATCAATGGCATTTTACGGCATCCATAGGGATTGCACTGCACCAAAGAACAGCACTGAACAGACTCCAGGAGTCACTGTTTGTAAACAAACAAATGGATAGTTTGAAAACAGCTGTTCTCTTATCCACTCATTTCTCACTTTTCAATGCAATTAAATATTGAATTAATTGACTTAAATATACATTTATTGATCACAAGTCTGAATACAATTGCATTTGTCTTCAGTTATACTGTTTTTTGTTGTCATTTATTGAGTGGATAACACTTTAAAGCGATTTACTGTCAAATTAAGGAAATCCCCAAATTCTAACCCCTTTTCCTTTTAATAAATTGCTATGACTTAATCACTTATGCAAGCTTAATCTTTTCAATAATTATCGATTTGGTCAAAATGGATCAATTATTAAGTGATATAAAAGAAGATATTACTCACAACGATTGTGAACCACAATTGAATTCTACCGACGATTTCAAAGAAGATAATTGTGGTCACAATAATAGTGATATTAATTGCAATCAAATGAGTCTAATTTCAAACTCAAACTCTGATTCACAACCGAATGATATGGCGATGAATGAAGACATCACTAGTGATGAGGAGGTTATTGCCGATGACGACGAAGACGACGACGATGACGAAGAAGAAGAAGAGGAAGAAGAAGAAGACAGTAAGGATGAGTCTATGGATTCCGATTCCGACATTCCTGTGGACGATATCGATAATATGCTTGAAGAAGGACTCGACTCTTACAACAGTTCTTCCACTCATATGTCTGTCGGTAACAAAAGAAAGCGTAAATTCGATGAAATGAAACTCAAACTGAATGCTCCGCACGAAGAGAGGAAGAAAGTGGTCCTCAAAAGTAAGACACAATCAAATCATTTCTTTTGTTCTTCACTTTTGTTCATAAAAAGGGATAAATTAGTTCTAACCATAAATTTGAGTTAATTTAAAGCAAATTATTGATTGTTTTGCACTTTTGAACGACCAGAACGAGATCAGGACTATTTCGAAGTACTTCCTGAGGGTTGGCTCGAAGTGACTCATTTCAGGTAAAGCATATAAATGAATGATCCGAATCTAATAGCTTTGACTGATTGTTAGTGGAATGCCTATATATCTACATAAACAGACGCGGGTCTGTACCACTACTAAACCATATTATTTGGGTCCGGGCAGTGCCAGAGTATGGCTTCTATTTGTTAATTTCAAATTTAATTGTGTTTTGATCAACAGAAACATGAAATTCCCATTTCTGCCATTCCTTGTCTTCAATATAAGAAAGAGTTGAGCAAGGAAAAGGAAAAAGAGGTGGATGATCAGGCTCAAAAGACTGATGGCAATCCCCAGGAATGTAAGTTTTGGTCAATATTGGATTCCATTGTTCTAAACTTTATTGAAATGGAAGGCAATTCACTTCTGGCCAAAGTTGAAACGGTTCGCGACAACAAAAAGGAGAGATCTTTGGATTATATGTCTGTTCGGAATTATTGTCAAAATCTGTTCGAATTTCAAACCATAACTATTCGCAAATTCAAGTGAGAAATGTCTCATTCGATCGGATAATTGAATGACAATTCTTTGCACAGAACGTGGGCCGACCGTCGAAAGCACACCCAACTACGAAAACTGCAGCAAAGACCTTCGCTTCCGGACGGCACTAAACTTATTACTTGTCCGCTACCGAAGACTTCCACTAACGGGGAATCGAGTGCCGGAAGAAATTATCGCAAAGGTTTGCACAAAGTTTGATAAAACTATTTTCACAATAATTTGTTGCAGAGTTTGTGATGAACCCTGCTGGAAAGTCGTTTGTATGTATACTCCATGAGTTCGTACAGCACGCAGAACGCGTTCAGCCCAAGTATACATTCCAAGAATTGGGTACTTTCACATTCTTTTTACTAAAACTATTTTTTAATTTATTTTTATATTTGTTTGACTATAGAAAATGCGAGTCAACCCTACAGCGCAACGGTTGTTATTAATGGTATGGAATATGGAAAAGGCTTTGGGAGCAGTAAAAAACAGGCGAAATCTGAAGCAGGTATGACTTGATCATTTTTATACACTTATTTAACAATATGTATACAAAGCGCGGGCGAGTCTCGAGATATTGATCCCAGACCTGAAAGAAATCACAGACTCTGGGAATCGAAAACTGGATCCTTCTCTTCAAGATCTGAGTGTAAGACTATATTTGAGGTAATTATTGGCCTCAACTCATATTCGTTTAGTTTTTCGATGATGTCCGCATTGAAGACCCGCGAGTCAGTGACTTATGTGCAAAAGCGGGCCAACACTCCCCCTATCAGATTCTTGTCGAATGTCTTCGGAGAAATTGGGGAATGGGTGACACTGACATTGAAACCGACGTTCGTTTAGTGAAACATCAGAAAAATGAGTTCATTATGAAAGTGGGAAAACACAAGGCAACTGTTCTCTGCCGTAATAAACGCGAAGGCAAACAAAAGGCCGCACAGGCTATTCTTCAACTATTACATCCTCATATTGTTTCCTGGGGTTCACTCCTCCTTCTTTATGGACGGGGCTCTTGTAAAACACCAAAAGAGAAAAAGGTATTTCTTTGTTAAGACGGTTTATCTACGGATTGACCACATTGTCACATATTGTCACACAAAACCACTGCTTATTGAGTCAATTGTTGCACTTTTAGTCACATGTTATCTATAACTCTGATATAATAATGACTGATGAGATAGTATGACCTGTTCTTATAAGTAATTGTCTGCGATGACCAGGTCATTCAAGTCTTAATTATCAAAATATCCTTTAGAATTTAGTTAAACATTTTGTTATAATGATTTACATGCCTAGTAGCTATGGTTGTTATAACAGAGTTACGACACCCATGGTCTCTATTGATTTATAACAAGCAGTTATTTTGTGCAAACGTTAATTATTTTGAACTAATAGGAAGAGGAACAGAAAATAACAGAATTGCAGAACACTGCCTGTGCTAATCGACCTAATTATGCGATTCTCAACAAATTAAAAGAAGAAATGCTTAAATTGAGGGAAAAGAATGTGAGTCCAAAGCATTTCATATAACAATTCATTTATAAAATGTTTGAAAATCTTTTGATTACAGAACGAAAATTCAAATATCGGGAAATCAATGCCTGAAAGTAAAGTAAAAGTATCGCCACATTTGAAATGTGTTGATCTCTGAAATACAATCATTGATCAAAATTTCGTTTTCACTCAAAAATAATTTATTTCTCCGAATATTAAAAACTTTTATAAAATAAATATTCATTTTTTAAGTAAAGGAATGTTTTATTGAATTTTAAACCTTTTCTCAGTAGTTATCCATTGAATTTCTATATTTGGATCAATGGGTTCTTTCATTGTCCTTTCGATGTATTCCACATTAAAAGAGCTGTCGACTAGAATTATTGTCCAGGTTCTGCTTCCATACTGGTTCTCAGGAATAGACACATGAATGGCATTCATTCTCTCTAATGTATGGATATGTTTGCCATTTCCCTGAGTTTTCATTTGCTCGTCGAGAGGGTATCTGAACACAAATAAGTGGTGATTAGACTCAATCGTATTAGAGTTGTATTATTATAAACTCAATCCAATAATTGTTGGCAATAAACGTGGACTCATCAGCAGTGTTGACAGTGCTTTACTCAGCATAGATGCCAACAATTATTATATTGAGTTTAAATACAGACCTCGCGTTGTCCGCCAAGAGTTGGAAAATAGCATTAATTAGTTGTGGTTTACAATCGATTTGATTGTATTTCTCAACAATTTCTTCGAATTTTTGTTTTCCAATCTTAACTTTTGGCCACAATTTACCCTCGATTTTATTGTTACCGAAAGCATGAAGCCCTGAAAAAGCCATTTAAAGGTCACGAATAATCACTAAATTGTTTATAGAAATACCAGGCTCCAAATCAATCACATTTTCATTGAAATTTGTATAAGAAGAGATCTGAATATTTGTTGGTTTTATTTGGAATGCAATCATTCGAAAGCCATTATATTCATGCGATTCGTTACTAATTTGGTGTAAGTATTGTTTGGGGCTCTCATTGTTCTTCAAATAGTCCACAACCAAAAAGCCTTTGATACAAATAATTAAATCATTTGCAAAAGATTATATGCGAAACAGACCACGACTCTTTTTATCTGCTTTCAATTCTTGATCAGGTTGAAGAATATTTAAGAGAATACCAATCTTTCCATTAGTATTCATTGCGAGCCATGTCCCGCCTTCTCTCCCTTTTTGTAGGTCTTTGGCTAACAATGAGGTAATCAGTTAAATGTAAGTCTAATAAAAGTGAAATTATAAAAGTGTATTAATTGCACTTATCACAATGATCATTTTACTACTAATTTTCGAAAATATTAAATAATAAAATAATTGTAAAGGGAGTATTCCTGAGTGACGTAATCCAACGGTTTTTCAATGTTTTCAATGCAAAATTATTTGAAATTTCCCGTGTTTTGCCCCGGTTTATTTTATGATATTATGATATGGAATAATCATTTATGCATACACTAAAAATTTCACTAATCCAGAATTGTCCCGACAATACTTATGAGACTTGAAAGATTCTGTAATGTATTCTCTATGAGACAGTTTTATGCTATATAGAGCCAAATATATAGCGTGGAATAGACCCTTTGAGACCAATTTTATCACATTTGCGTTTTTATCAACTTTTTTGCTCTAACTGATCTCCTTGATAAAAACGGTACTAAAGTTTAGTTTTCTTTTTATATCAGTCGTGCGATAAAGGTGTTTATAAAACTATTCTTTAAATCTATTTTACTCTTAAATTGGGTGTTAAGCACAGTTCACCCCCATGTGTTTATTCTGTATGTTTCTGCAAAAACTCCCAAGAATTTTTTCAAAAATTTAACATTACAGATATACCCCTGCCTGCCGCCGAGCGAGGCGAGGTGGCAAATTTTTTTTATCTTGGTCCCCCTTTGTGTTTTTTTTGCTTAGAAAAGCTTCAAACAAGCTAATTTCGAATAAAAAAAGGTATTTGGCCATTTTTGAAAAAAACTACCACATATACCCCTCTAGAAATATTTCAAAATATACGTCCTAGACCAACCTAGAGCGATGGAGCTTGAATACCCCTGGATAAAAGACATAGTTCCTTTTTATTAGAGAAAATGTAGATGGGGAGAACTGTGAAGATCCGCTTAAATTCCTTACAATAAAGATCTGAAAATAATGTGAATAAAATTTGGGTTAAATTTAAAAATTGATATATAGCTGGGATTCTGGGATTCAGTCAATAGATATTCGGCGAATTAGGATTCGATGAATAGAGAGTCAGCCATTTATATCGACATGAACAAATAAGTAACAAATAAGAATGGCCAGTGAGTCACTGGCAGTGACACTTCACAACCTTATTAAGACTTAAAGTGACATGCTTAAGTCAATATTACAATAATTATTCAAATAATTGAATTAATAAAACATTATTTACGAATATTTTCGATTAATTAAATTTTTAAAAATTAAAAAAATTTATTTTTAATAAGAGAAAGATGTACAGGTTCATCTATTTTGTGAACAAAATCTTAGAAAACTATAAAAGTATTCTCAAGTTGTGAAGATTTTTAAATAAGGTAATGCGTAACCCTTACCTCCGATGATTTGTGTGTCCTCCCAATGTGACAGAGGCTGAGTAGGTCTCCAATAATACTCATCGCGAGTACTTGCTAGAATTAAATAATATTCATCTGATTTTGGATTCGGATTAGTTTTAGTGAACAAAATGCACATTATATGTAATCATGTAATCATAAATTCAAACCAAAATAATTGTCATTTATTTGTCAGATAACGAAATATACTACGAATAGTAGTAATAATAAACAGTTGAGGTTTTTGCGCACATTTTCCTCAAACTCTGGCATTTGATTTGACTATAATTTAAATTCACTACAAATGATGTGTTTGGCGGTCAACACATTTTCAAAGCACTGTATACTACGAGTCATACTATAATAAATTAGAATTCAATTTACAAGTTAAACATTGCCAGCGAAGGAACAAATTTTTTCGCCTAAGAACTCAAAAACCCCTTATACACTAATTTTTCATTCTGATGAACCCTCTAGAGTCACCGACCTTGCGCATCCCCAATCAATCGTATGGAACACCACCCAAATGAATTTGGTCAGAAAAGAGAATCATTATTTACCCAGAATTCTACTACAAAAAAAAAGTTTCCATGTTTATTTCCATAAATTGTTTTGAATATATTTTATTATTTAACAACTAAAATATGCCGGCTAAATAAAAAGGAACGAGGAAAATATTTTGCTACCCTTGTCCAGAAACCAGTCTCAGGTATGAAGAGAAAGGGGCCTAACAGAGCTTATCGATATCTAAATTGTTCCTAATATAATCTATTTATGGTTTACATAAACATATTAACATTATGTTGACATAAATATTGGAAAACTGACCTTAAATTATGCTGAATGTTGAATAGGCATGATAATTTGTTTTAACTGTAAATTTAATCACAATTTAAAGCAGGGATTGGCCAAGCTCGACCGCTCTAGGGGGTGTTTTTCAATAAAATAATTTCTAGGGAGGGGGGTCTAGGGGGTATGCCAAAAGTCACTTGGCAAAAAAAACTCCTAAAATTCAGAAAACCTCAAAATATTTGTCGCCTCGCTTCCCTCGGCAAAAAAACTGAAGTAGGGAACCAAGGTCAAAAATTTGCCGCCAGGGGCGAGAGGGTATACCTGTAATGTTCAATTTTTCAAAATTCTAGAGGAGTAAATCCAAAATTGTCGACTCTAGTAGGTAAGAGGTCTACCCCCTTGGCCATCCCTGATTTAAAGTTATTTTAGAGGGCTAACTCCAGTTTGTAGAACAAATTTGTTTTTCGAGAGCCAACAGTTGGCAGTTACTGCTCTCATCTTGAGGACAGACCGGACCTCAGCTATGAGCCAAACAGTCATATGCGTAGTGCACAGAGTTTCAAAATAAGTTCTTAGTTTCAAAGCTTAAAACATAGTGAATGATCGAATGTTCATGTACACTGTATAAACTGTAACAAAATGACCAGAGTTGAGCGAAAACAATAAGTTTAACTTAAATGAGTAAAGTATGGGAGTATTCAAATGTCATATTAATTAACTTTTTTGGCACTTATTTCATGAATGAACAAACGAATTTCATGAAACATAAATATCAAGCTTATAAGTGCCTCCCTCGAGGTTGAGCATCCCTGGTCATATGAGTAAAGAGTCAAAAATAGTTGTGTAAAAGACTTCTAAATTGTCATTAAATTTATAGTTTGGAAAATATGAATATGCACAACTACCAAAATTTATTTGAATAAACAATCAATTTTATTGATTCTTTTCGATAAAAATTAATAGTTCTTACAATACAGTGACTGACGTATAAAATATTTACAGAAAATTACATGTCTCATATTTGGCGAAAGCAATAAATTATTAATAAATATTAATTTAAGTACACTTTGAGCTCCAGATGTGAATCACTCGCAACAGAGCTTTCATTTGAGGAAAATTTTAATTGAAATGAAATATTTGGTCAAAACTGAGATGATTTCAAATAATCGTTTAACGAGTATTTTTGCTCACAAAACAAATACCTCGCGTAACTTGCTTGACATAAACAAGCTTGATTAAAGGCGCTTTAATATTTGCATATTATTTTTGCATAACATGGGAAAAGGCCGAACCATTGGTTCGATATTGTTGCTGGTTACAAGAAGGCGACGACCACTCAAATGAATGTTGGTTTGTGCTCATGGGTGCAGACATACCATTCCTTATATTTAAATCGAAATTTCAAGATTTTAATATTGATTCAGACAATGAAAGTAAAGATTTGGCATTTGATTGATCCGTACCAGTCATCCAAATCACAATCCCTGAATCCCTTCGCGAAAGGGTTCGACGCTATTTTCAGTTGAGTTATCTGTAAGTTATTAAGTAACTAAAGAGTTAGAATTCTCTCTCTCTCTCTCTCTCTCTCTCTCTCTCTCTCTCTCTCATGTGATTGGCACTAATATTATTGAAATGTTGATATTGTGTTAAAGTGATAGAAAGCTATCCATTCCCTCAATTCTCTAAATTCCTAGAATTTGTATTAATTTGAAATCGAAATGTTGTGTATTTTCATAATGTAATTGAAAATAGTGTGTATTTGTATGATAAGACTCACTCTATGGTTTTGATAGGCGGTAACGGCTGTGAACTTTGTTTCCGCAAATATAAAAGTTTTAAAATTTTCGGTCAAATTCATGTCTTCGTTTTTTGGCACAACATATAACACATGAAATCGGGGCTGATATCTATGCATTGAGTTCAGAATAATCTAAGATTTCAAACGAATCAAAAGTTAGCAACGCATCAGATGAAGGCCGACATACGTGTCCATTGTCATCTAATTGGTTGTTGGTCAGTTTGACCTTATCAAACGACACTATTTGTTTCATCCAATGTGAACCCTTTGCCGGTGAGTCCGGATGCATATGAATTCTGGGCGGTGTAGTTGGATCTCCTTTACCTGCGACGACCCAACTGGAACTGACACACATTTATTCAGTTTTGTTGAAAATTGAAATTAAAAAAAATAGTTGAAAACCTATGAAATGCATATCTGTATCGCTTGTCGTCGACTGGCATGAAGTCCATCATTAAGATATAGTCTGAATTGGGATCCATTCCTCGTATCTTAATTTGAAACGTAGGAAATGCTCTTCTATTTGATGATAAATAATAAATATTTGGGTCAATACTCACTAATATTTCGGAAAATTTGGAAATTAAAATGGAATATAGTATTATGCTACTTTAAAATGGCAAATCATCTTGCTACTGCTAATTACTATCCACATTCAAAAATCATTACCCGAAAGTTACCATGACTTTATTTTTTAACTGAAATTCATCAAAATTTGAGTTAAATATAATGAAATTATTTATTTATATTAAAATTTGTAAACAGAAATACATAAGCTAGTATATATATATAGTACTATATATATAGCACTAATATATTAATACTAATATTGAAATATTTGAAATTTCATCGATTGGAGAATAAGAATAATAAACCAAATAAGAAATCGACTAAAAAATAAAACTTTCAACCAAGAAACTTACGGTTGTCATTTTAACCAGAGATAGTCAGACAATGCAGTCACACAAAACCCTCTCACTTTGAAAAGTTTGGCATAACTTTTCTTAGTGGAAGGGCGATCTCCTCACAAAATAATTTTTTTAGCACCCTGGTCAAAGACGACTGAAATTAGATTTAAACAGTATTGAGGACAATTTAAACTAAATTTAAATTTCATGAAGTGTCAATTTAGAAACAAATTGACGACTATCTTACACTTATCTGACCTGTCCTCTCCACCCCACTAAGGTCAATGAGTTTACCTTCCCTTCCCTAGTCTTTTAACTAACTTTTAATAAGATAATCAATTCTATAAATAAGACTTTGATAGCCAAGAAGTCTAGATAAAACAAAAATCAGGTTTTTTAGCCTGGTTGAATTTTGCTGAAATCAGTCATTTCGGTTACGCAACAAAATTGTATTTTTCTTAAGTATTAAATAATTCAATAGTTGTAGGCAATTTTAAGTGAACTAGCTTAAACCAATGGTATTATATGAACTTTTAAAAGATTTTAGTATTGATAATATTGGATGCAAGCAATTGAATGGTTAAGTGAATAAAAATGAAAACTATTTGAGAATAAAAACTAATAAAATTGTAATTCTCTTATAAATACATAACACAAACATAAATGGTTTGTAAGTAACAAATAAATGGAGAATTGGTATTGATTTTGAGTATTTGTCTGAATTGAGCTGTCATTCAAAGTTTGAGAGAAAATCCTCAGACAATGCTTTGTTGAGAAGAAGAAAAGTATTTAACTTTATTTGTTTGAAAATTAATATTTATATCTGTGTTCGTCATTATTCAAGATTTGTTTGAATGTTTGTCAGCGTGTCGTTTGTCCGCTATGTGTATGGAATCATACCTTGCTTACAGTTGAGCAGTTATTCCTACAGATGCCTGTCTTAACAAAAGTGCACAATTGTTTTGCCAATTAATAACTCATAAGAAGTAAGTTTTGTGGTGTTCTGCAAATAATCTTCAAATATATTTAGTCGACTCGACTCCCACTCAATCAAATTGTATATATTATAATCATTTGAATTACTTTATTTCCGTAGTTAGACATTGATGTAAGACAGATAACATTCGCAGATACCATCACTTAAGCACTTCTTCGTATTTATGTGAACCACATTTTCTCATTCTTTTATACGAATAAATTAAACGGTTGACAACAAAAACAACTTTTACTTAAACGTTACTCTCTTTAAACAATTGCCATTCAATAATATATGCGATAACACACATTGCCTTTCCCTCTGACATCCATGTCGTCTATCAGTCCCTGGCCTTCAATAATTTTCAACAACTTATTTAATGATCACAAAATTGATTTCAAAGTTTTCTATTTATCGCAATATTTTCAGTTTTGACCCCTTTTTTGACAATATTTTCATTTAGTGTCAAATGGAAGAAAAGATTTTAGACTAAATCTGTTGAAAGCTTTTGTGTAGACTTAAAGACATAAACGGATTGGAATTTTGTTTTTTGTTTCATAGAAAGTTTCAAAAAGACATAAAATGATAGATCACTTGTGATCATCACTAAACCTATTCATATGTTTTAAAGTGTTTGCGAATATTTCGCCAAAATTCTGATGTCATGTCTGAGTAGAAGTGGAGCTCACTTTCGACACAAGAGATCAACAAAATTATTAATTAATTTTAAAGACATTTCAGACAATACAAGTCGTTATGAATCGATTTAATTCACGAATTTTGTGGACATGATTTTGTGGTAAATCTCAAGTTTCTGCCATCAATCCGTGTCTACACAGCCAACGGATATATGAGATGTAATATTCAGTAGGCTATCAATAAGTAAGAGATGTGCTCTTTGAGAAACAGTTTGGGTTTGGGAGCGAATGTGGTTTTGTGTGATTCTTAAGCTCTGTATGTACTCACATGTACTCCAAAGCAATTTAATGACACACTTGTCACCTATAGGGGTCATTGACAAATGAGATGCCATTAGGACTGCCATTAGATATGGAAACACATGGTTTAGTTCTCCTTAAAAAAAATCACTGAATTCCGTGGCTATGCATCAAAAGTCTGGAATAACTTTGGTTTCAGACTTTAAGCTCGAGTCAAACACATAATTCATTGATAGAAAAGACTATTTTAAAGATAATTATGACTATAATTGGAAGTGAATAGCAATAGTCTGCATACCTGCCCGCCTTAGTCACAATCATTTCGGTTCCCAATTCGTTAAACTCATCCCAAAGACATTTCATCTCAAGAGTAGCATTAGTTGACCACAACTTTGGATGAATAGGCCGCTCGACATTCATGTCATTTCCATTTCTCAAAATGTTTGGTCTGAGAGGTGAAGACGAGTTAGACTCACAAGAGTTGGCACTTAAGTGATTTTCATCGCTAATTCTCATCGCGGTGTCCGACAACTTCTGCCATAGAGATACCGATCGGTTAGAGTTTGTGTCCGAACAGCTTATCAGGTCGTGTACTGAAAGACCAAAACTCCATAAATTAGTGTTGTTTTCACTTATCAAATGTAAAGATCTTTTGTTTGATCTGAGCTAATGTCCAGATTGTTGTGTTCTTAGGATTACATAACGTGTCGAACGATGTTATGGTCTGACAGATAAAGTTCTTAGTGTTAGTAAAAGGACATAACGACACTACAGTCCAGACAAATAATGTTTTACGATTTGTTTGGCCTGACTCCAGTGCCATATATTTAGTGCCATCCGACTCATCCTTAACGATGCGATGGAAGGCAGTGCACCCCAAGTAATACTATACTTAAGTGAATAGTGTGTGAGTTATAATATATTAGTTTTGTGTTTCTCTTAGTCTACGTCCAGCTGTAGCCCAATGTGACAACTCTTGAGCGCAACAGGAAAAGGAGTTCTTCATAGAGCGCTCTCATCTCTTTGACAGTCAGACCTCCCATATAGGTTCATATCACCGAAAATACTTTCTAATAACCGAAGCCAAACAAATTCGTTTCTCTAAACTATTTTGAATTTTTTACATTTCAAACCTATACTAATATAGAGTCGTGTTTTGCATTCATTCGATTTATGTAACAAATATTTTTGAGACAAATATTTGTTAAAAACATTTGTTTTTTAGAGAAAACTTCTTTTGTCTCATATCTCATGTTTTAAAGGAATTTCATTTTCTCACAACTTATTAGACGATCGGATATCAAAACGTTTTTATTGCAAAAATAATATTCAATAACTCATAAACCATTTCAATCAGGAATGGTTTCAATCAGTGACAATCCTAAACTTCCTCTAGAATCGAGAAATGCTTATTTATCCCTTTAGATGGGTCAAGACCGCCAAAAATGACCATTTTCTGCTTAAAGCTGAATTTAAAGCAGATTTACCGATGATTTGGGTTTATTTAGCTGTTTTATGTCGATTTAGCCCAATTTTAGCCTATTTTAAAGTGTTTTAAGCGAAAAACAAGATGACGATTTCAAAATTGCGAATTCATCCCCTAGATCGCCCCTAGAATCACGGATATTCCGCATCCCTGATTTCAATAAAAGATATATTTGAGGGCTAGAATGTATGCCCTCTTCCATTGCAATCCAAATTATAAAGAATGAAAGCAATACCTGAAACGTACTCTCGTTCTGCACTTATGGCCAAATCATTGGATGAAATCCTTACATTAGGACAGGTTTTTGTAAAGGAGTTAGTAAAGAGAGCACCGGATTTCTTCCATAGCTTCAAATAAGACTTCATTTAATTTGTGTATTCAGTGATTTTAAAGTAGACTTACTTCTCTGGTCTCCGAACATATATTACATATCCATTGAGAATCATTAGAACTGCATTTATCGCCACATTTACTGCAAACAGACTTTTAATTTGAAAATTATTAATGAAATACTAATTAAAAATTAATTACATTCAAACATTTTAATTATTAATAATATTTTCGCCAATAAATTATAATTTTCTAATAACAGTTTAGGCTTCAGTGTAGATGTGCTTCAAAATATTCAAATATCTGCTATTCAAATGTAATGTAAGAATTTAGATCAAAATCTATTAGACAATTGATCAATTGATATTTTTATAAAATTATATTTAAAGCAAGGTAACTTAAGATATATAAATATTGTTAAATAACGGAAGGACAACGAGTAATTGTTTTGTAGGCTAACAAATAATTTAATTCTATTATTAATAATTAATTTCTTGCTTATTAAAGCTATTAGATAATTAGCTAAGTTAATGTTAAAAGATCATTTTTATACTCCAATAATTCTTCAATAGTTCACACATTTGGGTCTTTCAACAAGTTAATTTAAAAATAGAAGAGAATAACAAATTAAGTAAAAGGTAATCTGAATACGTATCGAGACTTCATTACATGGGATTATCAATGAAATGATTACTACAAATGAATCATTAATTTAATACTCAAATATTCTAAATTATTTGTGCTCTTTAACTTTAATCAGTATTTGAATTCTTAGTTAGAATTGTTGATAATATAAAAGTGATTAACCAGAATAATAAGAATAATAATAATAATAATATTTAGAATTACTTTAAAACAATCTTTGCATCGATGGACCGGATCTCCAAAGAGAGTGATGTCGTCGTTGATTGAAAGACAAGAACAGCGCTCTTTTGCCTTAGAATTGGTTTTGATTGCATTGATTTCATCCATCAGTTGAATATTCCAAATATTTTAATAGTAGGTTTCAATAGTCCTATAATATCACTCGTTTTGGTACTTAAAATTTCAACATTCAGTTTATTAATTCGTTCGTAAATTAAGGCACTTATAGTTCGGTACAATTTTGCATTTTTCACATCACATCTGAATAATTCTTTTTCACCAAAACTTTCAAATCGATCGCAGAATCACTTCAATGGTTAATAAAAACATTAGATTTGTTAGAATTTTCGCCAATCTATTCAAAGGTACCGCTATTTTCGAAGCTATGGTTTAATGATAAGAGTTGTGTAAATAGTGTTTGCTTTCGAACTGAGAGTCTGTGTAACGCAAGTGCTATAAACTAACCAATGCTAGCGTTAGAACAGTCATTCATCCTGTTATTTATTAACAAACACTTTCGTCAGAATATTTTCTTTCATTATTTTATTTTATTTCTTCTTAAGTTGTAATTCAGTTTTCTTTTGACATTCATTGCAAACAATTTGTTATAAAATCAGAATATTTGTGAAACGCATTCCTATAAATAATGGACTTTACTGTGAAGAATGATTTCGGGGGCAAACACTGAATCACTGGTCATTTCCGACAATCATTCAATTTTGGCGAATATTTATTTGTCATTTCAATTACTTTTAAATTTGTGATTCAATTTAGACAAATAAAGTCCATTGAATTGTCAAATGGAACCAAAAGGTTCGTGGACTTGTCCCAATGATCGAGAATTAACATTAAGAGCTAGGTAAGATCATTGTGATTATTGCTATGGATTTATAACATATTTCTTTATTAAACACTTAATATTTGATTCAAATATTTATTACAAAAATGGATTACTTTCTAACACATAGATTAGAGACAGGGTGGTCCGTCAAAACCACTCAACTCAACAACAATTCAATCAAAACAGAACCGATCAATGAATCTGAAAAAGCGATTATACTTAAGGTCCTAAATAAGGCCCAACAAACTCAGCGAAATGAAGCCGAAAGAATAAAGTGAGCTATCACACTTTTTTCCATTACTTTGGTTAACATGTTTATTTAAGTTTAAGCAATAAAAATATTTGAGAAATAATTAAACTAAAAAAAATACATTCGATAGAATATATTATAGTTCAGAGAGTTTTCATTTCTTATTTTTTTGCGATAAGAGACCAAAGCTTTTATAGTCGTTCACAAAATTAATTGAGTTTCAATCGATTTTTCCAAAATTTTGCTTAATTTCTTTGTCATATTCGCTAAATATAATTTATATCTGACTTCAGCCGCACTTTTCTTATAAAAAGAAATGTACAACTTTATTATTATTATTATTATTTGACCAACTTAAAGATCAAATGTTGAAATAAAGTAAACAAACCGATTAGAAATAACCATTATTTTAATTTTCCTAAAAATAAAACAATTTCAATTGATTTATTTATCATGTTCAAAAGTTCAACCAAGATGTTATATACTTATTTAGACTAGTTTATTCTACTTTTATTTGAATTAGTACCCATTTAATTTTTAAAGGATACATAAATTTTGATCAGAAGAAAGTCTGACTGAGAATCAAAATTGATTAATTTGGGCTCATTATACAATCCTTATTATAATTTAAATAACTCTACTGGTTATTACATTAAAACTCATCTTGTGATAAAAGAAATAAAAATTGATTATGAAAGGTTTTTAGGAGAAATGAAACTGGAACAATTTATTCACAATTGTTAGTTCAAATGATTTAATTTTATTTTCTTTATTTGATTTAATGCAAAGAAATGAAATCAATTCAAAGAATTATCGATTCATTGAATTTATTCAGTGATTATAAACTTTTCAAAGAATATGAATCACTAGTATAGCAATCGTAAACATATTTGATCATTAAATATACCTAGTGTATCTTAATTATTCGTACATTCTGTTATTTAGCAAAATCTTATGATTTGATTTATAAATCAATTAAATTTCAGTCGAATGTTGGAGAGATTGAATAACATTAAGAGGAACGCCAAGGGTGACGGCAAGTCTTCATGTGTTTTATGCAACGATGAATTCGGAATATTTGGTGCTCAGGGTCACCAGTGTAAAGATTGTCTCAAAGTAAGAAAATTGATCACATTCATTTTACTTAAACAAATTACACAAAGAGTGTTTTCTTTTTTTTGTTGTCTTTTATTTAATGTGAATCCATTTGGTGTTATCCAGCTATTATTGAAAAGACCCGCTGATAAGACTGAATGCTTACCTAAACACTAGAAGTAAAAATGTTGCTGTTATAATTCAATTTGGTTTACTTGGAACTTAATGATTATATTTTCAATTTATAAGGGTCCAATTTAAAGTTCTAACAAATGTTAATATTAAAAGTCTCTCCGGTTATAAAATGTCGAGAATGTGATTAGGGATAGAATAAGTAATTTTCTTTCGTTTGATTATTGTTCGGTCACTGTATTGAGAATTCACTAAATTCCTAATCAAATGGATTTCTTCTCCAATATATAAATGAGAAGAATAGCGAAAACAACTAAATGTTTGTTAGAACTCAATTGGTTTCGTAGCAATAAAACAGCGGTTTTATTATTTCAATTAATTCTTTGCATTACACGAGTTTTTGTGCCATTTTATACAGAGATAGAATAGACAAGCTTCTTTATCTCAACAAGTATCACGATGACAAAAAAATTACGAATTTTTTGAAAAATAATCTAAGAGTAATCAAGTTGACAAAAGTCGAAATATTTGGGGAAGTGGTCATTTTGATATATTCAGCTAAATTGTGATTAACTCCGTTTACTGATAATAGGTTTAAATTTAGTTTATATTTAGTTTTTAATTTTGTTTTTGAATTCAATTAACTTGCAAAAAGTTCAATTTGCTTTGGACATACGCTCTGTTTTTCACTACATCTATGGAAAGTAGTATATAGTTTTGTGCTTTTCCCCACCCGCCCCCACCTGGCTTTCAAAAAATTTTCAAAATCTAAAAATCATTGTTGAAGACAGTTTTTAAATCAATTTTTAAGGGAAAAGGGTTCGACACTGTTCTAGATTCTAGCTGATATTGAGCTATCTGATTTTTCCATTTTTATCAACATGCCAATTTTATCAACCAATTCCTTCTTACCGACCAGGTTGATAAATATGGCACCAGAGTGTAGAACCAATATGAAATTGATAATTTTTTCGTGATTTAAGAAACTTTGATAGTTGATAGGGGAACTCTAAGGGGTCTAGCACGATGGAAAACCGAAAATTTCTAGGGTGTGGGCGGGGGGGGGGTAAAGCACAAAACTATATACTACATTCCATAAATGTAGTGAAAAAAATCCACCTTGTTTCCCTCGGCAGCGAAGGGGGATATACCTGCAATGTTAAACTTTTGAAAAGATTTTAAAGGCGGTTTGCCAAAATTTTCAACTCTAGGGTTAAGAAGTCGACCCCCTCTTTGACCATCCTTGATATAGACACTATGTTAATTAGTTTTCAATACTCACAACTCTATATTTCAGTAATAATTTTATAGATAAAAATCATTTCTTTAATTAATGTTTTGTCACTTTCAAAGAAATTCCTTCATTTTTGATCCCATGTAATATTAAATTAGTAGCGTTAATTCTTTTTTCGCAAAAACTAACCCTGTTTAACATGTATTTTAATTATTTAATTATTTATATTTTTTAATCATCAAACCAGGTTCACCTACCAGAACCTTGTTGACACACCTAATTTAGATAGACTCAATAAATAAATAAACTAAAGAATTGACTCATTTCATTTTTAAAATAAGCAGAATACATTCAGCGAATAAAGATTTGTGTCTTACATATCAAATAATAATTAATTATTAATTTATGAATTGAAGTGATTTCTTAGTATTAAGAGATATTCAGATTAAAAATTTAAATTTTATTATGTATTATGATTTACAATATATTTCTGATGAAAAATCTTTCACTTACTAGATCGTAAAAGACCAAAGTCTCTCTATTTTTGTGAGTAGGTTAATTTTTAAAGCTGATTTGGGTCTGACAGATGTGTATTATTTCTCACCATGAATTAAATTGATGTGTGTGCGTGTCATGGGGTGCCATAGGTCATCGACATTAGGGGTTCTCTCTGAGCAAAAAATTAAAGGGTATTGATCAAAATATGATTGAAATTTGAATATTGGTTTAGATTGGACAATAAGTAGAGCATTTTTCCAAACAAATGTATCAGCCCCTGCCGGCAAAATTTCGAAAAAATTATCTGCCACTACTCGAATTAACTGGAAAAATTATCCCCCTTGAAATTTTGGAGAGTCAGAAAAAAGTGCAAAGGGGGACGAGCCAGGAAAAATACCCCCTAATATTTTGGTCCGAGGGACCCCCTAAGGTCGAGGACCATCTCTGGGTCATAGCTCAAATGCACCCCAGTGTTTCAGATCGGAGGGAACGCCCTCCCGGGTTACCTCCTGGAGGAAATTTGTTACTTTCTTAAGATTTAAGCTGACGTGAGTGTTGGGGACTGCTTGGAAATCAGAGAAAAAAATCTGAAAAATTTTACCTTACTCCCCCTTTTGATTTTTTCAAGTCTGAGGACCTAGGGGATCCCCCTAATTTTTAAATCTGATGGACTCACTAAGGCTATAATAAGCAGCATTTTTGTCTTTAGTGTTTCCTTCCTGCTTACACCTTGCTTGATTTTGTGAAAAAAATTGTAAATTCAGTTGTAATTAATTTCGATAAAGTGGAGACTTTGTGAATATCTGCGAATTAATGCGAAAAAGTGGTGACATTTGTATATAAATTAATGTCATTTCGACGCTTCAAAGAATATAATTATAGCAAAGAATCTGAAGTTTGTTTAAATCGTCAATAAATGAGTTGTGTCTCTACTTTTGAATAAAGCCGACAATAAATTTCAGAACAAAATTAAGAGTTAATAAATTCTGTTTGAAATGCAATTTATTTCTATTGTTAAGTCTTTAAAGTCAACTGAAAATGAGATAAGCCTTAAATTAAATCAAAATAAAACATATATTTATTTTACAAGAATTAAATCTATTAAAACTATTTTAAACTATTTTAAGAATTTTTTTTTGCATTTATTCAGTTGGTATGCAATAAGTGCGGAGTCGACACATTGAATCCAGAGAATGAGACGGTATGGCTGTGCAAAATATGCTCCGAAACTAGAGAAGTATAATTATAATTGTGCAATCTTTCACTTTAAGCTTGGAGATTAATACAATTATGATAAATGTTTATAATAATTGTATGTTAATGTTTCTGAATTATCGACAGATATTTTATTCGATTTATTGGTTAGAATTTAGATTAATTCATTTATTCAGTAAAAGCTACATAAACATCTTGGTTTATATTTAGATGTGGAAAAAATCTGGTGCCTGGTTCTCCAATACCCTACCATTATCCAATTCAAGTTCACCGAGCATTCCATCGATTAGTTCACCGGCGACCGAAACATTAAATAGTGTGGACACAGCAGATGCCGATTGTCTCTCACATTCATCCGATTTACGCTCTCCATCGCCAGTTGTTCGGCGAAAAATGCAATCACCTAGTCCCAGAAGCCATCGAAATCGATCGCCAAATATTAGCGGTAATTGAAATTAATCTATTTTTAGAACTTATGATCAAAGCTTAGGGATTAATTCCAAGATCATTAGTGCTTTAAGAACCTGAGTATAAATTTTCGGTTTGATGCAGTTTTGCCTAAATGTTTGATCTAATTATGTTTGACCAAACTTTAAGTAACCTATCGTCCGAATCGCCTAATTTCACTTCATCTACTAAAGATATGAAATTTCAAGAGCTCAAGGTATACATTTTGACCACAATTCTAGAAACAGCACTTTCTTTAGAAATGATATATCCTAAATGGTACCAAAAATCAGGAATACATTCAAAAGATTTTGACTTTTTGATTGAATCTGTGCTCACAATTTATCAACATAAAGGTGCTGTTATCAACATGCATAATCTTAGTAAGCGAGGCTCGACGTAAACCTACTTTTTAATCCAAATCCCTTTATTTACACTTATTTAAAAGTTAGAACAAATGAAAATTTTGCGAATATTTTATAATATTAATACAAAATTTCCTTCTTTTCATATATTTACTCGTTTTCTGAATGCCTACAAATTTGACTAAGAGTTACAAATTTTTTATGACCAATTTTATCATGATAAGTCTGCATAAAATCCAACATTGGATTTAAGTTTCTAAGTCTTTTTTAAAAAAAACTTTAAGAAAAATTACTTTTTCTCTAAGGTGAAATCCCGAAGTGAGGTGCAAATGAACTAGTAATTATATTCCCAATTATCCTAATTCCAACCTGAACTAAGAGTTTAGCTAAAAGTAAACAAAAAGATTAGGATTATATTATTTTTGTTTCATTTCACCAAGGATTTTTCTATTGCAACTCAAAAGTGCCATTTAACCAATGCATCGAAGAATATCAAAATATTTCAGATAAAACTTTTTCGTATGCAAAGTAAATGAAAGGCCCACGTAAAAAATCAAACAAGGTCAACCTTGTATGATGCTGACTAGTACCATGACCTTCGCAAATCTTCAATTCTCTCATAAATCTTGAAAAATTACAGGTTAAATCAATCGCTTTTAGGTCAATCGCTCTTAGGTCAAGTGCACTTAGGTCAAACGAAACCTAACCACTGAACTAACAGTTAGCAAGAATCAAAATCATTACTAGAGATATTGTTTTCTTTTGACAGATTATAGTACTTTCGGTGATTATGGAAAGCAAAATGAGTTTTATGAACAAATATCTCACGAAGAATATGCAATCCTCTCATCAAAACAAATGGATGGATATAACGATTACAGAAAAATTTCGAATCAAACTCCAGAACAAAACATTCCATAACTTCGTTCTTCCAGAGTCTAAGTCACAGTCAAGTTGTGTCGAGACTTATATTTTCGCTAAACAATCAGTGGCCATATTTTCGGTGCAAGATTCAATTGAAATCATTCAAAGACCAATCAATTTATTCAGTAAATATTCAAAGGATAATTTTCTTTCAATGAGAAATTGATTTTGCATTTAAGTCATCATTATTTCAATTATCTATTAATTTCTTATTAATGTTAAGTTTGTAATAATTTATTGTTATAAGAATTATACATATTATATATATAAAACATATATACATATTATATATACTTAGTATATTGGTGTCATTTATAATGATTATCGCAAAACTTAACAAAATATTTAGACAACAATTAAAAAACATTTTTATAACACATAACTGTCTTTCGCTTAAAACGATTTCATTCAAATCTATTGATATTTTTTAAAACAAGAATATTGTTTACATATTCTTTTAATATCTGCTTAAACTATATTTTAAAATATTTGTATAATTAATACTATAATTTGTATAATCGGTGTTAAATCGCACTTTTGGTGAAGTTAGTGATCGTGTAAACTAATGAATATCCCAGAGCTTAATGTATACGACAAAAATCTGGAATTTTAGTAAAGAATTAATAAATATCGTCAAATGATTTTCAATTATCTTTGGATTTGTGTTCCTTTTTATGGATTTTCATTTGAAGCGATAAACCACAAACTCATACACAAACAATCAGCTTATAATGGATACAAATATTGACCTAGTCTACGAGACCTTCACATAAGTTCCTACAAAAATTGTTCCCTCGAGGTTTCATGAATTTCATCAGATTTTCGTTTAGAGAATGTTTGACTCAAATAAATAAATGAATTTTGATATTCTTGAAAAACATACTCTAATAGAATAAGCTTTGCTCACAATTTTCCACAAAACCTATCGATGTTTACAAAAGAATTTATATAAAAATTCGAGAATCAGTGGAAAAGTATTGATTTTATCATAAATTTGAGTTAAGTTCAAAAAGAAATTCCAGTAAAATAAACCATTAAATCTAAATGTTATTCGAGCATTAATTTTAGTTTTTTTGTTCTAAACAATTATTTGTTTCCAAATTCAATTAGTTTTGTTCATTTTTCACTACATTTACGAATATGGTGAAAAACTCGACTAAAATGTAATATATAGCTTTGTCGTTCTACCCCCTCCCCGTGGCTGAAAAGAGAAGGCCCTATGTAGATCTGCCTTGGAGAGAGATGGAGCTGGGGTTGGCTCTATGGAAATATTCCTTGGAGGGAGATGGAGCTGGGGTTGGCTCAATGGAGAGAGATGAGATTGAGTCTGGCCTATAGAGATATGCCTTGGAGAGGGATGAGTTTGATTGAGTATAGGTTAATCAAATATTGGCGTGAAACGGCCATTTTTGATGGGATTTCAATGTGGAAAGGAAAATTCCTTTCAAAATTAATAAATGGTGTAAATGTATTGGGGAATTAGGTTTGAACCGAACTTGTTATTTCTATATGTTTTAAATTGGTGAGCCAACATTAATGGTTGATAAATTTTTCTTGATTAAAACCTACTCCAACCATATACTTCATATTTTTAGGAAAACATAAGAGCCCAGATTATATGTTGACACAATTGAATGATAATTATTTAAGCTTTTATTATGGTAACAATTTAATGCTATTATTATTATTATTAAGTTATCTAATAATATGATTCTTTTTGAATGATTTAAAGGCTCCAAAAATAAAAACAATAATTAAAAATTAGTGAAATATTTAAGTTAATTATTGACAGCACACCATGAGTTCAATTTGGAGGGGATTAAAGTGATGTAGTTTTTGTATGCTTGCAATTAATGTGAATATTGCGAGAATATGGTTGAGTAGCATAGAGTCAGAGAAGTACTTTCGGAGCCGACGCATAGTATCGAAGGACGTTAAGGTCGCACATACTTCACAAACTCAACCAGTTTTGCCCCGCAATCAACTAAATCAGGTATTTTCTGATTATTTCGTTTTATTTAAACTAATATTTTAAATATTTTAACCCAAAATTGTCAAAAGTTTTATATTTTTTTAATTCGCTGATCATTTTGTTTGATTATAATATAATTATCACTTAATTCTTACAATTTGTGTAATTTTTTTACATTCATTGCAAAAACTAATATTAGAATTAATATAAATGTATTTCTATGTTATATAATGTGAACAAAGAATTGAATCAATTAATAATTTTAATTAATGTTTAGATTAATTGATTAAACTCTAGATTGAGTTCACATAAAGTGAGTAAAACTCAGTGACATTAGCCTTGAAATCCTTAAAATTTGTTTCATTATGTTTTTGATTAAAACCGAAAACAAGTAATTTATTACATTAGACGTGCAGTTGGGCTCATATTTTCATAAATTATTGACAATTTATTGTACAAACAATTTATAGAGTCATTCAAATACAAGTAACCGGTTTATTGCAGAATCTATTTATTCCTAACCATTGAATGCAAAATTGAAAAAACTTGTCATTCAAATTATTTTTTACATGATATGACTCAGATAAGTGAAAGGTGATAGGTCAGATTTTCAAACTTAAATCTGGTGTTTATCGAGAATCAAGTCTAGTTTATATGAATTTCGATAAGTGAGGAGAAAATGGGATTGGCTTTGAGTAGAGCACAGAGTCTATTGACTGACAAACAACTGGAATTTTACCGATTATTCTCAAGGTTTATGATTTGTCCATAAACTGTTCATAAGTCCACTCTTCTCAACACTTATTGTCAATTGGTTTCAGTCATTTGTAGAATTCCTTTCAAATATTTCTTAGTTTTTAATTTTGTTCCAAACTTCCAAACTTTCTTTGGGTGAGTTTTCATTCGAAATATTTGCCAAATATTGCATAAGACTCGCATTCAGTCCATTATATACTCTAATTGTCTGAAACGAAGCGTTTTATTACTATATATTTCCTTCGTTTGTAAAAATATTTTGTCGTCAATAATAAAAGTTAAACCGATTTTTATATCTTTACATCCGATTTGTGAGTTATATAACTGGAAATCGTTTCAATTTCAGTCTCACCGAATCAGCAAAAATGGCACATTTCAATTACTTGCCCCAAGACGTACAAGATGAACTGAGAGCTACGGCCAATGCCATCGTCACTCCTGGAAAAGGAATATTAGCGGCCGATGAGAGCACTGGTATTTAATTTTTTATTCAATTAGGTTTATTGAAAGCATTTATTTGTAATTCAGGCACAATGGGCAAAAGGTTGGCCGGAATCGGTGCCAACAATGACGAGGAATTGCGCCGACAATACAGACAGTTGTTGTTCACATCAGCCGAAGAAATGAATAATTATATTTCGGGTGTTATTCTATTCCATGAAACTGTTTACCAAAAGGACGATTCGGGCACTTCTTTCGTTGAAGTTCTTAAGAAGAGAGGAATTATTCCGGGCATTAAAGTGGACACTGGAGTCGTCCCACTAATGGGAACAAACGATGAGTGCACTACACAAGGATTAGATGATCTCCAGAAGCGATGCGAACAGTACTACAAAGATGGCTGTCGTTTTGCAAAATGGCGATGTGTTCTCAAAATTCGAGATCAGGAGCCCTCACCCCTGGCTATCCTCGAAAACGCCAATGTTTTGGCCCGATATGCCACCTGTTGTCAACAGGTATATAAGTGATCACTTCATTGTCTTTAATTTGAAGATATAATTGGTTTAAAGGCACGACTCGTTCCGATTGTTGAGCCGGAAATCTTACCCGATGGCGACCACGACATTGAGAGGTGTCAAAAGGTCACTGAAAAGGTTTTGGCCGCAGTTTACAAAGCTTTGAGTGACCACAATGTCTATCTGGAGGGAACTCTCCTTAAGCCCAATATGGTAACCGCTGGTCAGGGCTGTTCCAAGAAGTATGGGCCAGAAGAGGTTGCCAGAGCCACCGTCACTGCGTTGCGGAGAACAATGCCAGCAGCCGTTCCCGGTTTGTAACCATTGTTTTAATTAACTTGAAACGTATAATAAATCTGTAAACAGGGGTTGTCTTCCTGTCCGGTGGACAGTCAGAAGAGGAGGCGTCAATTAATTTGAGTGCAATCAATCAATATCCGGCCAAAAAACCGTGGGCTCTAACCTTCAGTTACGGTCGAGCTCTTCAGGCCAGTGCTATCAAAGCTTGGGGCGCTAAGAAGGAGAACATCCAAGCTGGACAGGAGGAATTCCTCAAAAGAGCCAAAGTAAGTCTGGCTTAAATTTATTAACATTTTGATTTTATAAATAAAAATTAACTGAGAATTAAAACAAATTGAATACTCAGGCGAATGCTTTGGCATCAAAAGGCCAATACACTGCTGGTTCCCTCACTACCCTGGCCTCCCAAACCTCTAATTTCGTGAAACAACACAAATACTAATTTCATTTTTAATTTGCATTCTTATAAAAATAGGTATTATAAGTGTTAATCACTCAGAATTTCAATTAAATGTGTAAAACACTAATTTGTTGAGTTGTCTCTCAATTAACAAAACTTTTAAATCAATTGATGACTAAATTTAACGCTAAAAATCTGTCAATTATTGGCTCAAATTTTTTCTATTTTCTATACAAGAATACATTTTTTAATAAATTGATTTGTTTTTAGGCCAACAGTGAGGCTGCTCTTGGCAAATATGGAGGCGGTTTGGTAGGAGCGGCTGCCGGAGATGATCTTTTCGTTAAAAATCATGCCTATTAGACAATTATATTCCAAACCTATTCTCTCTATTTTTAAAACTTAGTCCTGATTTCAATCTAAAAGTATACAAAATCTGTATTTTAAGGTTTTAAGCATTTATTTTTCAAAATGTGTGTAATTCGTGATTAGATTTTATTTAATTGATTCGATGTTATAATGGAATGCAATAAAAGCAATATTTTAATCGTTTAACGATAATAAAGAAATATGTTTTAATTTAACTCAAACTACACTTATTTGTGCCCTAGTCTCGTTAAAATATTCTAGTACAATTATGCCATTTTATTAAATGGTTTACAGTGACTCCCAATATGTTAAACACTGAATGTGTTGTGACTGTAGTTTTCGGTAATTCTAGGTTCAAACACGCTATTGATGCCATATCTGTACTTATGGTTCAAATTCATTTAAAATCTATGAGACTTATAGTATAAGTTCTATAGTTTTGTTATTCATTGTATTCTTTTTAATATTTATTAGAAAAAATTGAAAATTAATCGTATTTTATTGAATTGAGTTTGTATTTAGTCGAGTGACAGAGCGTTTTCTAAAATTGCTTTTTTGAACAATATTTTCATATTTTTCTTAATAAAGTCTAAAAAAACAAATAATTAGTTTAAATCTTGAGATC